>WIXG01000063.1:0-279401 GCA_009869945.1 Mesaphorura yosii | reverse complement strand
TGACGCTGACTATTCTGAAAAATGTTCAAACACGAACTCGTCGCCCACGAAAACAGCATGCATCATTTTCCGTGTTGTATGTAATTGTGAAATAATGACATGGTTCACTAATTCCACTTGTTTTGCGTCGACGGGACGCGACAGGAAGATGACTTGAAACAACTGACGATGATTCTGTGGAAAATGAATTACTGTTAGCTGTTTCTTCGTGCAACGTTACGTAATTTCGTAATTAAGCAAGGCTCGATTGTAAATGAACTAACGAAATTACTTCTACGTTGTTACCTTACGATTGCGATATTCGTTGAAAACGTGACGGGCATGCAGCATGGAGAAGGTGAAGTTTAACTAATTAGCTGCATTATTTACTTATCAGAGAAACTTTGACCTGTCATGCGATCATAAAATACTGCTTATTACTTGCAGAGGCTCGGTCTATGGCCTATGCTCCATTGCCATTGTTATAAGACCAGGCCATGCTGACGCTGACTATTCTTGTGGTCATTGGTCACTGCCATGCCATTACGCACTCTTACATAACTCATCACCCATAACTTGTGCTGTCTTGCTTATGCTTTTATGGTGAAAATGAGCAACGGTACACTATGATCAAGGCAAGGCAATAATGGCCATTGGTACGGCAGAGCACGCAAGAGAAACGGTTTGCTAATTATTATAGTTGTATTGTAAAATGAAGCGAGAATGCAGAAACACTGAAGTCCATGGACTTGTGTACTTGACTCGTGCAGTGCACTGCTGGTTCCTTGCAGAAATAATTGCCATTGCCATCGCCATCGCCGTCAGGCGAATGAATGAAGATGTATGTACGACCATAGCTTCACAATCCCTTGATGTGCGTTTATTGGAACGGTACTCGGACTCGGGTTGAGGGCCTTACTCAAGCGAGAAATAATTTTTATCTAACTATAATTAATTACAATGCACAACGACGAGGAAGAACAAAACACTGACTTGAATCTTTGAATTTGCTGCTCCTTTAACCTTTGACCAACGACACCAATTAGCGATTTATTCCGTTTCACGCTCTCAGAATCGATTGAAATGGCAGTAATGACGATAATGTACCCTAACTGAATTTTGCCCCGTCATCATTGTGTGTTGACCTGCCCACAGTCACGGCTGAAACTTGGCTGACTGATGCTTGGGCTGTCTCGAGTGTTGTCGTGCGTGAAGGCGTGAACTAACAGCTCGGTCAGTAAAGTAATTATTGCACAACGTTACTAATTTAGAATTTTAATTATAATTTTACGATCGCAACCAGAAACGGTACTGGCACCTTTATCTCGAACGGTGGAAAATCAAATCCCTCGTTGCTCAACCACGACGCGACAAGCCGGCACGCAAATTCTGAATTCAGCATTGTACTGAATTCTGCGATTGCAATTGCAATGTAGTGTGATTTTTTCTAGTCATCATGGCTGCGGTCGTGGTCGTGTGAAAAGATGGCTGCAGTTTTACAAAGAGTACTCGAAGGTTCTAAATTTAGAGACTCTCATCAATGTAGAATGTGGGTCTGTGCCTGACTGACTTCCTCCCCTGCATCATCATCGTGCTGTTGTTCCCGGTGTCATGGTCATGATCATGGCCGTGCCATGCCTTAGCATAATTTATCAATGTATTCATCAGCCACCGTGTTCGTCGTGTTGTGGTCATGGGCAGTAAGCAGTAATCAGCTTAACGGAGAAACGCGAAACACGAAACCGAAACGCGGTGCACAATTCGTGAAATTAACTACCCATGCACCCAGTTCGTAGCCGTATAGGAAAGATTTAAATTAATGAGCGATTCCGAATTGAATTCTATTCTTCGTATTCGCTGGGTGAGCTGCACACTTCCTTATGCAAAATGCCGCAAATTACGACTATGACTCGGCTTGATGCGGCTCTTATTTACAATTTATTTACTTCTTTCATGATCACTCAAATTATAAAGTTACCGTTATGCTCATCAAGCACTGAATTGCTGAGATGCATGCTGATTTTTTGGAATTAAGCAATTCTACACAGGAAAAGGAAGCAATAAGCAATAAAACGGATCAACGACGGAGGTAATCAGCTGGCGTAATTGCTTAATCAAGCATTCAGGCAACTCTAAGCAAATGCAAGCAACTTCGTCGTCTTACCTCGTTTAAACAGGCAGCAAGGCAGGCTTCCTTCGTCGACGTGAAGATAAGCGAATTGTCCAGGTTGCGGAGCATCTTGTTCGGGACGCGCTCAAAGGTCCATGGTCTCGAGCAGACTTTTTCTGAGAAGAGAAAGCAAAATTGTCCGTCCGTGAGCATTTAAACAATTAACTGCTACATGTAGAAGGATTAAGATTGGATCTTAAATTCAAAGTAAGTCGTGACGTCGGCCATGTAATACTGCGTGCGTTACGTAAACAATCGCATTAAAATAAATTGTCCACATTTAACAACAGACAGGTATACATGATGTATACGTGATTTCTCGAGGCTACGTACAGCAATCACAACGACGATGACAATGCCAATGTGCTTACAAATAAAACTCAAATCTCAAGATCGTCGTAGAGCCTGGTATATGTTGCGAGAATGTGCCTGTCACACCACTCAAAGCTGAATCCCGGCCTGGCCGTGACCGTGACATTGCACAGAGTGAGGCAGTAATTAACACTTGTACGCAAATTATTACAAGTGCAAATATTGCATGAATAAACACTTACACAGCCAAACATTAAATATTTAACAACAAAGTCCTTCATAATGCAATGACCTGTGAAAACTCTTAATGCCGCCTTCCGATTCCGACGCTACGTGGAGTTTAGTTCCGGTACTTCCACGTGTTAATTGACGCCGTGCATATTTGCTGTTCCCGCTTCTCAGGAAGAAGCCGTATACAGAAAATTTACTTAATGAGCTGGCTCCCTGAATTCTACAAGAATTACTTTGACATGGCTTACATTTCATAACTTTCATTGTGACTGAAGTGACTGAGAATTGAGATTGTGTCATTGTTATTGTCGATGACACTGAACCACTTTTGTAATTCTTTCTGCTTTCAGTTTGAAATGAGTGCTTCTACTCAAATTGGAGTTGGACTCAAATAAATAATTAACTGAACAATGCAGCAACGACGAGAGTGCGTTGAGACGGTGACAAATGCGACAGCTTAAATAAAGCATGGCACAAAGCATCGTCTTGCGTTGCTGTTGTTGTATTTAATCATTTAAACCTATTACGATCACAATTTCGCACAAAATGGATCATAAAGCCTGCTAGCCCGTAGCCCGTGGAATTATAACTGGACTTTCTTTATTCGCTATTCACTTGGCCTACCAAGTTCAGCTTTCGACCTATTTTCACGATGGTTTAATAAAATGGCAGATTGTGAGAATGCCAACAAAGTTCAAGGACTGCAGTTGCCCAACAACGAAATAAAGACGGTGAGAGCACTTCAGCCTAATTCGCACTCGTACGCGCAATTCGCAATTTACGAAGAAGATGAGGGCTAACGACGAGAAGAGTTTAACTTCACAGTTAACTTTCTCATAATACGATCGCCTGTCTGAGTCTGTCAACTGCTGTCATAAAACTCGAATCAAGAACTCAGTTTTGAAGCGAAATACGGACACGGAGGTAATTGCTACCGTCATTAGCCAAGTTGTCTCTCGACTCGCGACTCTACTCGGGATTGCATTCGCACAATTTCTGCTCATTTGCAAACCAGAAGCTAAAGGGTTCACACGAATGCAATGCGAATGCGTCTTGCGTCCGCACGGCATTTAAAAAATACTCAAATTCCTTTCAGCAGTGTTTTTTTGCTGTTTTTGTCTCTCGCAAATGCCAAATCATCGCTTGATGAAATGACAGCGTTTAGCTCTGGGGTCCATTTTCACGTACTTGCGCACTGAGCACAGTGCATTACTTAATCAGATTAATGGCTCTATTCTTCCGTAGAAGGAAAAATGCGAAATGCCCACGACTTATGTGATGACAACTTTATACAGAAATTCTGCACTGTTAAATTCTTGAAATTGCAAATTAACGTTTTAAGCCTTTTAGGCAGAAAGCAAGAAGTGGACAACAACGACCTGAGAAAATTTAAGTCCTTGAGCACGGCAAGGAGGAAACAATACTTCAGCTAGCGCAAAGCGCAACGGGACCTGGCTTGGTTGGGTTTGGGGCTTTCTTTCTCGGAACTAAGCAGATTCACCACTGGTCATTGTCATTGTCGTAGTCACAGTCGTAGTCGAAGTCATCGTGGCCACCGCATTCCGCAATGCTGCTTTGACCACAAAGCAGGATTTCTAACGATGCTTGTGATTTACTGTTCTGTAATACGAACACCCCAATGCAGAATGCAATGCAAAAATTCTTATGTGCACAGAGCTGTTTCGAAATCAGAAATCACAGTTCACAGTTGCGGAAATCCAACTGTAATATCAATCTTAATCTTTATCAACCTGCCGCCACGCCAACTGCCCACGCCAAATTTAACAACTGACCCTGACTTGAGGATGCTAACAGTAACAATTTAGGCCAAGTTTGATATCTTACTTGCGCCAGGGCTAATGCTAATCATAAATCGTCGTGAACATGGACAATGACATGACAGCGGCAGCGTGAACTCGTGAGCGACCAGTCGGCGCATTATTTCTCAACACATTAGTGCCGAATTCTGTCATTCGACGCTCTGACCGCCGCATGACTCCAAATACAAATGCAAATGGTGACGGCACACATTGAAGGAAGATAAATGACGAAATTAAAATTCTTCGCCTTGTGCTCAAGTGTGAACAAACTGAATAATTTCTTTTATAATCAAATCGTCAAGAGATTTACGGTTCACAATTCGAGGAACCGGCTGGCTACAAAAGGCAAAGCAACGCAATACTTGTAGCGTGTGTGATTGGATTGTTGCTGTCAACTTGTACGTGGCTTGGCTACATGAAGCATCATTATCACTGCCATTGTCATTATTATTGTTAGCAGCATCGACTAGTGGCGGCGGCGACGGCACCGCGACAGGGACAACAGTCACTTGTTACATGTCACCGGCAAACGACAAACAATATGCAGAATGCAAATAGCACGGTCTACAAGACACGTACGCGTACGATGTACGACATGGACATGATTACACTTATGGCTTGTCACATTTGGCAGGCATGCATGGCAGTTAACAAGAAACATGTCAATTCACAGCACATGTCACATGCTTGCTTCGTGGTATTGTCAACTATTCACATCACAATTCTGGCATTCTTTAAGAAGTTTCTTACCAGATCGAATGTGGAGCTTCACCATGTAGTACATGGACGCAGCCTTCTGTGGAATCGCACTTGGGTTATGCGCAGAGGTGTCATTCTGCAGCAGGCAGAGCGTCTCCTGCATCGGTGCCAGTGGATTCACGACAAAACTGGAGAAAAGTTTGGCGTTAATGTCACAAAGCAAAGAAAAGTAAAGTCGTCTTGATAGACGACCGGAAGATCTTGCAGATAGAAACTTACCTGAATGCCGCCGCAGCACATTCCGGTTCTTGCCGGCACCAGCCTTGACACTCATGCAGGGACAGATTTCTAATTGAGTAGTACGTGTTTCCACGATAGTCCAGATCCGTCAGCTTCTCGAACCCAGTCAACCCTGAAATTAGAAACAAGTTGACAAATCTTAATTCGAGGTTTGTATAAATCCAATAGAAGTAAACGGAATACAGAAAAGACTACAGAACCTGTCTAAATGTGCTGCGTAAGTACATGCGTCAAGCGTAAACTGTGCTAAATGCTAAACCAATTTGAAAGTTAAATGTGCCTAGTTCAGATTATGACGGTAGGTGATAGGCTAATAATGAAAGTTAATTACTTGTCTGAGGAAACCCTCGTCCGACGATGGTTTTCCAATTAAGGGCTTTAACGTCAGAGTAAAAGCAATTAATTTGGTATGGTCAAAGTCCACCGGACAAAAGCCGCATGCACGCGCATTTGTCATTCATTGAGTCAAGTTTGTCCGTTTTGTTCGTTCGTTCAGGGCAGGACGAAGACGAAGATGGAAGTTTTTAAAAGAAAAAACAGAAATATCATTATCGTTCGTGATTTTTGGATTGGGCTTATCAGTGCTAGTTGATGGTGGCGGTGAAAGAATTTATAAAGATTTATTATGACAGGTCAACGTGACTCTGGACTCGGGACGTGAGTGAATCTTTAAATGAAGCCAAGAACTTTTTCAAAGGTTCGAGATGCAGCGTTTAACAAGCGTGAATGCTGAATACGAACAAATTACGATGAAATGAAAGATACGAAGACAAATTCCCAGGCTAGGCTGTGGCTACAAATTGCAAACGCAAAACCATAACTGATTTGAACCATAAATAAGAATTACGAATGAGAAGATTCTATTTCTGGCACCTCCACCAATAAAAGCAAAGCCCTACCACCACAACTACAGTACGGTGACAGTGAACAGTGAATTATTATCATTACCATTATTATTAAAAGTCAACTTACCATGTACTGAGACGAATCCGGCCATAAACGCTGACAATAGAACAGCCAAGTTCAATAATCCCCATGATTTGGAAGGCATCTGTGAATTAAAAGAGATAATAATGAAATATGCGAAATGTTGAACAAATAATAAAGTCAGCATTGTTGGTTGGCTGGCGGTGAAGGAGGATAGGAGCCATAAAGGAATAGGAATAGGAACGCGGAATTCAAGCCTCGGCCTCAGATCAGCTTTTAGCAGAATCTTTGCTGAATTACAAATCTTCCTTCAGTGAAAATGATAAGAATCATGTTTGCACCTTCGACTTGCCCTAACATCGGCCCTACCTCTCGGCCCAGCACAGCAGTGTATGGTTTATTAAAATACAAAGCATGGAAGACACCCTCGACTGATCTCGTCTCGCACCGCACACGGCACAATTATTGCCTGCTGTCCGGCAGTGGTAGTTTTCGCTTGTTATTGTTATCATTTTAGCTTCAACTTTTATTTGCTCTTTTCATCCTCGATTCACCATTTGCCATTCACGCAACACTTCCCGGTCGGTACTCAGCCTAAGTCTTTTGGTGCATGAATCTATTACTTAACAAGATTCAATCCTACGACCATGACTTTGACTCTTCTATGTTGCTTCTGCTGCATTCACTGTGAAGAATCACATTTTCCTTACCCTCTACCTACGCAATGTAGCAATTATTATCACCATCATCGGAGCAGAGCGTCATTGTGCAGAAGATCAGTGTGAAAACATTCGATTCAAAGAAGATTGCTTTACAGCACTGCAGTGAAGTGAACAATGCAGGGTGATTCGTGATTCTTTTCCGGTATGGAAATTCATCTCGAATCTTGATTCTTGGGGTTTCCTTTTGTTATGTAACAGTCAGCAACACTTTTGCATTGCATTGCGAATTTAATTTAAACTGTATTTGAATTCCTGGCATTGCAGCAGGCTTGCGTTGCAGGTTGCAGTTGCAGCTTACGACAGAGTGTTTAGCTGTACTTGACATTTCATCAGAAATCACAGCCAGAATAAAAAGAAGAATTAAAGAATACGAATAACATTACACGACGAGATGACAATGCAATGGAGACAATGAAGGAGGAAGAGTCTGCTAACAATGCAAGGCAAAGGCGAATGCAGTGGTAATGGCACTAATTGTTTGAGCTTCTTCGTGCGTTTGTGTTTTGCTTGGTGTCATTGTTAAATGAAACCTTTACCTTTCAGATTTTGGTCTGCTCTTGGTGTTGGTCATGAGTGGAACCGAATGAAAGTGATCTTTCGTTTGGAAAGAAAAGAATCCCAAAATGGACACTCATTTGCATTGAATTGAATGGATTTGGAAAACGGAAGACGGAAATGAAATCAAAATCAACCTGATTTAAAGCAAATTCGATTAGTCAAGCCATCAAGCCACCTGTTCTTAAATCCTTACGGAAGATCGGGCTAGAAGAATCTAATTTAATTTTGCATACAAGTGAAATTGATTCCGTAGAAGTAAATTAATCCATTTTGCATTTGCGGATCTATTAGCGTGAATTAACCTGGCCTTTCTCATGAGATGAAGTGATCATCAGTCTCCGTCACAACCCGCCAATGCAATAAATGTGCACATTCAGACTGCCCCATTTTGTTGGGTCTGATGGACCGTAACGAATGAATCTAATCAAATCTGCTGCACAAAAGGTGACCAATCCTGCATCGCATTGCTTTGCAAATTGCATTACGATCACGAGATTTCGCTAAATTTTATTCCCATTCATCGGACATATTGAAAAGACGAACCACACACATTGCCGGTCCATTGATGAGAATCTCTATGCAGTTTGTAGTTAGAGGACATTGACTAATCTGCGATAGCGATAATGTGTTTATGTTAATGCCTAATGTGCTCGCGAAACGAATTAGATGAATGATTTTGGCAGATAACAGCAATTATAAGAGATAAAGAAAGCGCAAATAAATGAGACTGGTTCGAAGCTGTTTAGAATCTTAAAAATAAATCTTGAGATTTGGACTTGAGACCAGTTTAACGAGCGACTTCAATCTATGAGCATGTGTTTAGGTATTGAAACTATAACGGAATCACCGTAGCATGATACTTGACACCACAATCAATTGAACTGTGGGAATCACGTTCGACGCATGCATCCTACTTAGCACTAGCACTCAACTGCGTGCATGATTGATCACTGTAATCAATCGAGCGATCCACGATAATGTATCACGTCGTATTATTTAATCACGCCTCATGCGTTATGTTATTTACGGCGTGATCGCGATTTCGATTGAGATCGTGATCGCGGTGGTGGTTGAAATGCTAATATAATGTCGAACTGTCAATATGCAAAATGCAAATTAGGTGCGGTGTAATTCGCGTTTGGTATACTGCAAGATGCCGGCAGCCGGCAACGCAAGGCGGGGATTTGACCAATATGAAGTTGAAGATGCTGACCACCAAAGCAGCAGGCGTCAGGTAAATGCCATTTCAATGTGTGCCGTGCCGTGCCATGCCGTGGCCGAACCGTCCGCCTGTCGATTTCTATTTGAACAATGGTAATGACAAGATAATAACCGTCGTCATTACGGCATCATTATTCCTGGCATGGCATGGAGTGGCGTGGCGTGGTGTATTTGCTACTTCGTTTCTGTCCTTTCGTATAACTGTGAAATGCTCGACCACGACTGACCAGTACGTCAGTCACCGAGAAGACAAGGCAGACAGATTACGGACGCAAACGAAAAAAACCTAAGCCCTCATGCCTTTCTGTGCGAGGTAAGTAGAAATGAAAACGAGGACTGAGGATTCCGAGAAAGTTATCGAGGACTATTGATTGTAACCGTGAATGACAATAACGAGTACGGGTAATTAACTGTATAAATAAGCAATGGTATGATAATAAATCCATATTTATTCTTACGGCGGCAGCACAGAGGGAGGACAATAGACAACGATCTCTTCATGAAATCTGAAATCATTACAAATCTGTGCCTTTTGGAAGGGAAGAAGACCCAGGATGGATTCATTCAGATGCAAGTCTATCTGATAGGAAACAAATAAAAGACGCAAATTGCTGCAGAGCGAATGAGAAGAGAACAGGAAAGGATTCATCGACCTCATCATTTCGACTATTATTTTACATCTTTTCTGTATTATTTTGTTGTACTGCACATTACACTTAAGATTCGCGTATTATGACGACTATTATGACATAACAGACAGCTCAAACTCATACTCAGCTCAGTGGTCGTGCTGCTACGCAATTGATATTACATTTCTATTTTACTATTTACACCTGTGCGCTCAAGGCTCATGTTCAGGTGAAATTGCGATTGCATGCAGCTTGCTTGCTGGCAGGAGATGAAGATGAGTTTAAGTTGGACCAGCATAGCATGAAGAGTTCCTCATTCATTGCATAATTCAGTCACATAACATAGACACTCAAAACTGTCGGGCATGTCTGTCTCATCTTCATCATGTACTTCCATGTTTGTGCGTAATATGTGCTCAGACTAACGATAATAACGCACGAAATTATTTAAAACTTCATCTCCGCTTTCCCCGCCCTGAATTTGATGACTGCGTCTGATTTACATAATCTAGTCCACATTTCTATAAACTTGAACTTGAAATCCCCCAAAGCAAAATGAGGATAAGAAATTTATCGCAATCGCGAATTGCAAATTGCATAAACTGGGCGGGCCCGAGGATCTCGATAAACATAAAAACTGCATAAATGCCCGGAAATCTTTTGATGGGTCGCACGTCGCGTTGCATAAATGAGAATTTTCGCTAATTGAATTTCTTTGAATAAACAGAACGGCAATGACACTGGCACGTACGCGTGGCGTATGAGTTCTGGTTCAGAGGTCATGGTTTAATGAAATTCTCAAGATCCATCAAAATCCGTAACTAATTAACCTGTGGAACCCGACGCCGACATCGGCGCCGGTCTTATCAAATCCGCGTCCCGGATACAGCAATTTTACAGCGTAGCCGTGGTCTGCAACCTGCATTGTACTGTATTGCACTCAGCTGCCACTGGTGGCTTATCACCTCATCTTAATCTCATTAATGCATATTTGCCAGACGTCACGTACACATTTCACGCTGGTATTTCCCGTACTGCTTCTCTGCACAAGGCAAAGCAGCTACCAGAAAATAACCGAACATCTTCATTTCACTTTTAATGCATTTTCATGCACTGTGATAGTAGTAGAATTTTACTTTTGATTAGAAACAAGTCAAACCGGACTCGGGTTCGGACTTGGTCAGGCTTCTCCACGGTCTCAACCTCTCGTTTCAGGTATTTTTCTCGGCACTTCGTCTCACCTCGAAGCGGAGATTGATGGCCATCGCTCGCACTCGCGTATGGCGTATTTAATTGTACGTGCAATAATAAATTGGTTGCGCGCGTTTAACTCATTTATTAGATTAAACCTCTGCTCTGTTCTGTGGTTGCCTATGTTTGTTCGTGGATCGTGGAATGCATCGTAATTCCGTATTATGAGTGCGAGGATGTAAAATGATAATGATACGATAATTATATTGTCAGGCTATTTCCTTCTCCTGCTCTTAAATTGCACAGCATTGCGTTGCGCCTCACTCATTTCGCGATCATGCTTTCGCATCGCCTTTCGTGTGTCAAGTAATCCGAATTACGTTTCTTGGTTTCGTGAATAAAACTCAAACTCTTGAACTGAATCGCGTTTTATTGGCTGCGCCATGTTGCTGCTGAATTATATGCGTTTCGCGTCTCGAACATGCAATTTTTATGGCACAGTGTTATAAAATTTGTGCGAGCAGATTGCATCTTGCTACTGCTCACGCAAGAAGCAAGAATCATTAAATTCGCCCGAATTAAGAACTTAATTGCAGCGAATCCCGCCGTAATTTGCCTAGCTCACTCAAATGACTGAATCCACTGCACATATGCCACCTAAACTTATCGTCTTGGTTGGTTTCTTCCCTGTGCAGCATTTTATTGTGCTGCATTGTTGCCAGAAATACAAATACAAACACTACGCATCGCCCATCTCGTGCAACAATGGAATTTATTCTGAATCAGCCGAGTCGAGTCGTAAAGTCTGTGCGATACATTGACCGTATCCGAACCAAGGCATGGCGTGCTATTTTGTCATCGTCATCGCCGTCGTCTTCGTCACGACTGTTTTATAGGAAGTAAAATCGTAACAACTGTTCTCTAACTGTGCAGGCTGTTTTTGCGTGCTTGCTTGCTCGCTGCAGTTGTGTGGAGTGCAGATTTTTTGCGTACTCGACTCGAATTTATTCGCGTTATCATTGATGCGCTACAGTAGAAGTTTATGGTGTATGGATTACATAATATTTGGAAGGGACAGCAGCGTCTCTTGAGTGTAAGTTCAAGTGCACGTAATAAATATTACAATTACTGTAACCATAATGATAATGCATGCATGCATGCACTTCCTCGGCACTCGATTCTCCACTCGAACTTGATTTGATGGACATTTTTGGGCATCGCGCATCAAGTCAGTCGTAATCGTAATCGTAATGACCTTGGGTCTTGTAATCTCTGTGCCGTAGCGGAATTTCATATTTCACCTTTCACGGTAACAGTAAATATTTTTTGCATTTTATGCATAAAGTGTAATTTATCGGTATCATAAGCACATTACTCTGTAATTTAGCTGTGCTGGGCTCACACCTGAACATTTGAACCTGTAAATGCTCATGCTCGACGCTCGTATGAATTGTCTCACTCTCCGTTTCCTCTTCGCCTTTGCCTTCTTCGGGATCATCTTCCTCGCCTTCGTCGTCTTCATCATCCTTTCGCTTCATTAAATAACTACACTACTTTCATGTCACTTTTAATACTTTTATTACATTGCGTAAGGATTATAACGTTTGTTTCGGCGCAACAACGCAGGGTTCCGGGTTCATTTTTTGCAAACTACGGTATGACACTACACTGTATGCTAATGAAGTGCAATCATGACTCATTAAAATGAATTTAGCCGTTACAGAAGGAGAAGAAAGTCGGAATTATCTTAAGCCAAGACAAAAATGCAGAAATTCCGTATTTTCTCAACACGCAATCGGTAATCCTAAATTATAGGTTAATTCTGCACAAACGGAGTCAGCGCGAGTGTAAACTTACAGGAAATTCGGAAATTGCACCCTTCATGGCTGAGCTCTGTCATGTATCATTAGTGCACGACCACGGTGAGGTGCAGTCAGTAATTTGCAAATCAAAACCAAATTCAAAGTAAAAGTTGCCAAACAAGAACTGCAACAGGAAACCACACAGATGCCAATGGGCAATAAATAAATCACTGCCGGTTGAGCTCGAGTTTGCTGCAAGCAAGCAAGCCTGTATGTCAATAACAATTCTGACAAATCTTCAGTACATCAAAGGGCAATTATGCATAGGAAAAGATCAACAATGAAGCCAGTGTCAATGCCAGCGGAGTGCCATTAAATTCCGTTTTGTTAGGTTTAATGTTACAACACACGAGCGAATGATCGTGATTCTTGCATTGCGCTGCCAAAAACTGAAGCCGGTATCTTTGCACTCATCTTCTCGATCAAGATCTTCGCCCTTGCACCAGTCGCTCCTCAATGACAGCGCAGGCCGAAACTGACAGCGCATCGCAGATCACAGCAGTCAATTTGCATTAACTTGATTTTTATTTTGTTTGGACAACTTCTGACAACATGACTTTCCTCTTTCTTTCAAATTCTTTTGTTTTGATCCGATGTGAATGGCAATGCCCGTCAACAAGAGAGTGCCGTAAAAATTAATATCGCGCACAGCGTAAACAATGGGATCTGCATTTCTGCGTCTGTGTGAGCCAACAGTCAACAAAAACTTGGTTGAACCCTTAGACAAAAGATCAATTTACAGTTTGCAGATTAAAATCATTAGCAAGTCTCGCTGAAGATTTCACACATTGTACTCAAGCTGTGCCAGGCGAACTGGCGAGTGCAAAGGCGGCGAAGGCTCGAATTCCTGGTCGCGGCCGTGATTATGAAAAATTGGCGCTTATGACTTCCTGTGGACGCGGACCACGGACTGAGAGCACTGTACTTCGACGGTTCCGGAAACTCCTCGAGCTCGTTCATTGGTGATTAATAGATTACGTAATCAATAGATTGAACTTGAACATTGAAGTTTACAAGATTACAAACATTTTTTTCCAAGCTTCATGCTGACAATGCGTCTGGGATTTCTGAGCTCTCTTGCATAATTGAACTCACGGCTCACACCTTCGCTCATTCATTCACTACATCCTGCATCTATCCTGACACTTTGACCTCCCGCTGAGCAATAAGAATACGAGTGCACTTTTTGTAATCCGAATCATGGCAAGCATAACATACAGCGTGAAATGAAAATCATTTTTCATTCTTCGCCTTTCACCTATCGCCTGCCTGCGCTGCACTTCGCTCATGAAATGATTAAGCGTATTAAATAACAATATCAAAATATGATCTCATGTTACGTGTTACGCGTTACTTCCGAGTTGGGCCATCGCGGCGCGGCGCGTGAGCCTCTCATCACTTCAAATCAACTCATCTTGCCCGTAATGATTCTATTGTCCTACGCACTGAATTCAGCAGTTATCGTTGGAATCTTTTTAATTCGACGTGCCTGTGCTTGTGATTGTTACTTTCGGCTGCTCGATTCTGAGAAAAGCTGAAAAGCCTTTAGCGAACTTCAGCCAGAGACAACAAGGAAGTTGTTAACCAATCTTACACGTACATGTGAGTTGGCGCAGCGGAGCACAGCACAAAGAAATGAAAAGTTATTAAAAAGAGATCTCCATCTCATCACATCGCTTCATTTCTGTCCATAATTATGACAAGACGTGGGATCGAGTCGTGGTCGTGGGGAAGGACTTCACACCTGCTTTCCGGTTTATTGCTGTCATATTTGGAATTTTCGTGGGAACGAAAAGTAAATCTTTTGTAGCAAATCTCTTGAATGCTGCCAATAAAAGATGTAAACGACATTAAACGCAAGTGAACCAGCTTTGACCCCGCGAAAGTATTTTGGATAAAACTCAAAAGCTAACCTAATTAGCCGGAAAATAGTACGTAATTACACTTTTCAGTGCAGTTCTTTGCCTGTCGTGGTCAAGTTCCTTACGTACCAGACAACGTTAACCACTTTGGCCAGACTGAAAACGTTGGATACGCGAGACCCCACTCAATTTGTACCACATGTATAATGACGAACCGAAGATTATGTAAACGGTGTCAACGCCGACTTTAGTATTAAAATAGTCGACCAAGAATCGCGAGTTCTTGCTGATTAATTAATTTCAAGTACCATGAAATCGACCACCTTCGACGACGAATTTGACCAAATTGAAGCAAGATTAAAATTTGTGGATGCATACCGCGGACAATTTTGCAGAAGAATTGAAGCATAAAATCTTTTTTGTAGAATCATGCTGTCTTGTTTACTCGAGTCCCAATTTGCTCAGGTATTTGTTATTTGTCACTGAAAAGGAGCCAGAGTTCATTTCATCACTCAAGCGCGACCGACCAGAAATAGAAGTACAAGCAGATGGCATGACTCTCAAAATGCTTAATCTTGACTTGGTCACAATTTGGATCGCCTATAAATATCGTAGTCCACACTCAAGAGTGTTACTTAATATCCATGTATGGTTAAGTCAACAATAACGGCCATTTCTTCGGTTCGCTTGCATAGATTAATTTTGAACTGACTCATTTTAAATCAAACTTTGGTTTGAATCATCGCTGGTTTGGTTTAGTCATTGGTCAACTAAGTTCACATTCACTACAATTGCAATACGTGGCCTCGTCTTCGGGTTCAAAGACTTTCGACAAGAATCACAGAAGATAGCTACGTTTCGCAAAGAGCGGCAGCAGATTGTTGACAAGATACCAGATAAAAGAAAAACTGCATTGCACTGCACGGTGGACCGAAAGCTGAATATTTAATACGATACGATTTTTTAACCTTTCAAAATTAATGCGAGTCATTGCGTATTCGCAGGCTCAGCTCCTAAGATTGTGTCCGATAAGCCATTGTTTTGCAAACACCGAGTGTTAATTTTGAGTGAAACAAAAGAGCGGATGGCCGGCGTTTCTTGACCATTTATGAGTTGATTGTCGTTCGTGGCTACAAACAAATTATCAGTAGCCTGCTCACGTATTCCGCATTCATTCCAGGGTTTTTGCTGTAGCAGGCGTTACAAATTGTTGTCATTCAAGATCACGTTGCTGGCGCATTCAGCATTTGCGTTTTGCATTTTGCACCTCCAACAATGCAATCATTTTAAGTACTGTGTTTTGAATGGACAATTGTGATTGCGTCTGGTCGGAAAATTAATGGTTGAGACGCAGAGGAAAGGCGAGGATACCAGAAATGACGAAATACAAATAAACAAATGAAACATCTTCCTTTTCTTTCTCCTCATCTCACATCTTGTTGCCTCGTACCTCGTAAAATCGTGCCGGACCGAATGAATGTTTGGTGCTAATCTTACAGCCAATGTCAGCTCGTACAGAAGAGATTAATGATAATGAACCTGGAAGGAAGAAATTGCAAGCTCGAGCTTAATGAAGTGCAAATTATGTGTAACTTTAGAAAAATCGCTCGTGTACGTGTGACGCGACGACACGTTTCAAATTCTTACAAAATTGCCAGGGTGGATGGACTTCAGTTGCTGCTGCGGAATTTCTTTATAACTTTATCGCCGACATTCGCAAAAAGTAGAACAAAAGTAATGGACTCACATAAATAACGCTTCGTGGTGGCTCTTGCCACAGCTTGGCTTCAAAGGAAGTCATAAAAAGTAGATCGAAGGGGGTATAGAAGGCGAAGACGCAGGCAACGGCTCAGGAAAACACACGAACTCGGCACACACGCTTGTTTCATTCGCTCGCTGCTGCTATGTTCTTGCTCACGCTCACGCTTGCAAAATTAAATATTAAATTGACCATGCCGAATCAGAAATTTGGTCTTTTTGAATGAACGCTTGCATTGATCATCGAAGAAGCGAGGACCCCAACGAGTTGTGACTTGCGAGCCTCCGCTCTGGTTTCGGGCCGGCGGCCGGCAGAGAGGCACACAGAAACGGCTTCCTCAAAGGAATGAAGCATTTTGGCAAATTACACATTACACAGTCTAACATCAAAAATTGATATAAAAAGTTAATTTCCTTCACCGACGCGGGCGCGGATGAGATTACATCCAGAGTCAATGTCACCATAATTACATTAATTGGATGCTTAAAAGCGGCACCGGCGTAGCAATGACATGCATGTGGAAATGAAACTTGCGAAATTACGTTCCGAGTCGAGTCGAGAGGAAAAGCGAGGCATGATACTTCTGGCCTGGCAGTAAATTGTGGAAATTATTAATTTCCTTCTTTCTACCTGCTCATTGCTCGGGCTTTTGTGTACCTGAAGTCATTATCATAATTTACCCTCGAAAACAACAGTATGGTTCTTTCAACAGGATTTGCTAGTACGCGTACGTGAGCCACCTAAATATTTATTTACTCGGACTATCTCTCGTCTGAATCTGAGGTTTCCCTAAATCTCACGGCATAATTTTTAATTACTTTCCCTGAGCTGCTCCAAGCTGTGAGCTCCTTGCACTTGCTTTCGTAATTCATTAAACAGGATTACTGTTCGTATCCGCTGTGCAATTTTTATCAAAATTAATTAGACAAACAGATTTAATGGCAACGCTTGCTGGTCCCTGCTGTTTGCTCAGAAATGAGGTTTTAAGTGGTTATTAGACTAGGAGTGGCTGGAACGCGTCCACCATCCGCGGGAGACCAGAGTTCAATGGGCAGGCGGGACAGGGTGTTGTTTTGACCAGAAAACACTTCCTTTTCGTAATACACGTTGGTGTCTTGATGAAGACGAATTGCAAAAAAATGAGATTTTATGATCATTACGTGTTGTGGTGACTCCATACCGATTTACTGCATCACACCTCAATGAATGATGGACTAACGACATGTTTGTATGAGATGTGGCTGTAACACTGAGACTGCTTTTCGATGCCTTCTACAAGTATAATGGCCTGACCACGGTCATGACCTTTTCGCTTTCGTAAAGTGAAACAAATCGCAATCGTGGTTTATTACGTGTAAATGACTCTTGGGCCCGTACCTCGCAAGAGTTTAATCTTCCAGACCATCAATCCTTTCACACGACTGTAATTCATATTTTCAGCATTAATAAAATCGTTTTCCTTCGTGTTTCGTGTCGGACAAAAGTTTGACCTTTGCCCCGCTCTGTCACGTTTTATATACTCTAAAACATATATAATTAGATCAGGAATTGGCTCAAATATTTTTGAGGCAGAAAAGCGACAAGACGAAAGAATTTTCGAATCCGAGCTGCTCACTCATTGCCTGAAATTGCAAACGAATTTGTTGGCATTTTTCATGATTAAAATCCGAACCTAACATGAAAGTGATGAGATTGTTTCCATCCTGATAATTTGGTCATTATACACGATTCGCAATTTGCAAGTGAATCTTTGCAGCAGCGGCAGCGTGTAAAGTCTGCGTACAAGTTGAATGACCGACCTCAAACTTCAAACGCATTCGCTATGCGCTTACGCGAATGCTCGAGTCTTGCGTCTCGTGTCTTGCTTTCAAGCAAAAATTTGTAATTTGTAATGAGCCGAGCGCTGAGCGGTAGTGATACAGCAGCTGAAAAGATTCGTCGGTTCGGCTTTGAGACAAAAGAGCTCGGCGCTTGCCGTGTTTTTAGTTTTTTTCGTCCCAATTTGTCTCCTCGAAAAGATGGTAATGGGAAACTTTGAAATGGCATTTTCTTCGCGACATTGATCTCGTTTGAGAATTTTTACAAAATGTGCGTAATGCATCGTCTTGTTGCAGGTTGTAATTTCGTAGATGTGATATTTCAGTGAAGGCAAAGGCAAACCGCAGGAAAATAAAAATGTCATCTTACAAAATGCCGTGCCATTCCGGCATGGGAAATTTGCAAATGCTAGTCTTAACAAGAATTGTGCACCTGCGATTGGTGAAGTGATGACCTGTTAAAAAGAGTTCATTACAGCAACAAAAAGTAGCAATAAGTTGCAAGGCTCCAGACGGTCTCGGGACAAGATTAATCACGTAACAATAAAAATAACAACAGATTGCATGATGATTGTAGCCCACAATCTGCAATCGCCGCATCGCGCAGAGAATAAAACAGAGAATGCAGTAGCAACCAGCAACCTCGCACCCAACCCAATGCAATGCAATGTAAGATGCAATGGAATGAATGGTACAAATTAAATTACCATCAACAATACATCAATCATCTGCACGGTATGAGCTCTTGTACAACAATCAAAGACAATTAGTAATCAAGTCAAGACTAGATGTTCGTTTATGCTGTACGCACGTACTGCACGCCAATCTCAATCTTGATCGTAAAACTTGTAGCAAATGCAGTCGGACGGAAGGCAATAAAAAGGATACTGCACCACACAAGAATTCCGAATTGTAGTACACAAGGCAGCAGACTTCGAGTTGAGATCGACCGTCTTATGCAATTATTTCTAATTGGCGTGGTAAAATTATGTACCAAGTAGTAATTACATGGAAGCTGCAAGTACAAAAGACGGAGTCCGGGTTGAATCACTTCTGCACTGTGCAGACAACGAGACAACGCATTTGGCGTTTTGTATTGCCGATTGCTGATTAACAGATTGGGATCGTAATTTTTTGAGGGAAATGTGGGATGGAAACTGGGAAAAGGTGTGATTTTAACCAGTATGTTCGACAAGGTACATGGCCCTGGTTAATGAAGAATTTCCTGTATCACTGCTTTAGGAATCCCGTGAGCCCTGACTGGATCGTTCATGGATTGAGGCAAGATGAGGCAAGGTTAAGGCTTAGGAGTGAGAAGCAATGAAAATTCTACTTACAACGGAATAAAAGTTGATGTTTCTTACCTTGGCGGATGGTGAATGACGGATGACGCTTTTACTGGTGTGTTGGATTTGGAAGGACAATGTTTGGAATGCTGAATGCTCGTTCGATGTCCGGTGAACGCTTGAGTTGGACTTGGGCTTGTCTCAATTTGAAGCTCTGGCTCTGACTTTACAGCAATGTTCCAGTAAAATGACACGATTTTGGAGTTTCTGGTTCGTAAAATGCAGTCAAGTTATCACTGATTTCTTTCGAACTCTTCCGAAATTCTGAAATGAGAACACCTGACAGTTGCAAAATTCAGAGGCAAATTATGCCCCGTGAATTGACAGATGATGAAGACCTTGAATGTGTTCAGACGAACGCAGTGACGCCGTGGTGAAGTTAAAGGTTTGAATGGAGGCGAGGAACTGACCAAATGCAACCCAGTATCAGTGCATTTTTAAATGAAGGCTCTACAACTATGAATTGCGAACCCGTTGTCTAGATTCGCAAGCCGGCTGATAGCTGGTACAACAAGGAGAAGAAGATTGACTGGGTGAATCTCCGTCCTCCGTCAGTCGTTCTTGCACTTCTTCGCAGGTAGTCAAGTGGGGGAGAAAAAGAGGAAGTGATGCAACGCAGAGCCGTTGCTGTACATTGAGCTAAATGTAATGATGAACTTGAATTTTGCACATGCAACGTGCATTATCATAATGCATAATATAACGTAATGTGGTGTAAGTCATACTTGAGAGAAAACCAGCCAACCACTTTACCTTGAACTTCATACTAAGAAGAGGCTCAACATATTGCCAACTCCCCATCAAGTAAATGCATTGTAATCTACTTTAATTACGCATTGTATTGTGTTTGCACAAAATTCTATCATCAAATGCAGCTTTCAGTCAGAATCCACCCGAAATTACCCGATTTTAAACACCGGACAGAGAATTCTCAAGTTTGACGGCATTACCATTTTTGCAAAAATTAGCATTTTCGTTCAAAACGTAACTGAAGTTCCAGTCTCAATGCTGACGTCATCGCTAAATCGTGGTATTTGAGACTTTTCCCTTGAAAGACGCTTGTTCATCATCTGAGATCAAAGCAAGGCAAGCTGCGCTACGTGGTCCTGGTCCCGTTATTGTTAAATTGTGTGTTCTCTGAAAACACTCGTTCAAAAGACGACTTAATGATGATTTAAGCATTCTTTTTGACTGTAGAGCAAACTAGAGAGGAAAAAATTAAAACATTGTTGATAAAGGCAATGCGTCTCCCTGAAATAAAATAATCATCGCATCAGGCGTCATGTTGAATGAATGAAGATGAAGACGCGGGTACAACACGTACTTTACGCGTACGTGTACGACGAGGCAACGTTTGTCACCGCGGTTTTGTGTATCATCTTCGTTAGCGATCCTTACACGTCCACGTCCTCCTCGTACGCACGCAGTAATTGCAATTTAATAACCTTTTGCTTTACTTTACCGTAAATTTTGCCACTCTTTTCCTACCACAGGTTTTATTACTCGTGCCAAATCTTCGTATCTCCTAAATTGCTGAAAACACTTCGTAGTCGCGTAACTTCATGCGACGAGTGCTTTTATGGCCAAAATCGTCTTAAGCGCTGTCAAATGCTGTATTGCTCTGGTTAAGGTGAAAATACTCCATTATCGCGTTTAATTCCCATGCCATGATTTCGATCATAAATACGAGCATGAGAATAAACATGAACCTAGCTGAAGTCAGAATTTCAAGCCAAATACAGGCAGCTTCGTTTCAGTTCAGTGACAATCCCAACATCACATCAACACGACCAACACACATGCAATCGTGATCTCAATGGCGCTGTTTTCCTATTTCTCTATAAAAACATGATTGCGTGTGCAAGAACTGTTTGACTCAGTCTGATCGAACCGTAAACAGCAGCATCAGCACCAGCAGTGATAAACAGTTAAGTAAACTTAAAAACTTAGGCGAACGAGCAACGAACTTCGAGAACGATTCGAGCCAAGGAAATTAAAAGCCCGTGTGGTTGCATGAACGCATGAAGGCCACGGCCACGACTAAGACCAAGTGTAAATAACAACAGAAGCGTTACATAATACGCATACGCGTTCGACGAATTGCTCAAAGTTGAAACTAACCCATATTTAAATTCTGAACGTCAGTTATTTTGGCACATACTCGACACATAATCGTTGTGCACTGAATGTTTAAGGAAGCTGGTGCTCAGTAGTCCAAGATATCGGTCAGCATTGCGGGAACTCATCACACATGGAAGCCCGGGCAGTGCGACCAACTGAAAAATGTTGGCAGAGGCCACGAATAAATAAAAACAAGCCAGAGAGAATGATGCACCCAGGATTTAAATAAAAATTAATGCCAAGCGAAGTTAAAGATAGGTCAGCAAAACTGTTAACCACACACCACTGCCAAGCCAAGCCAGTCATTATTTAAGTTCTTTTTTGGAAATAAAAGTTGTACAGTTATTGTGCACATAAAATATAAACTCAATTCGAATTCTAAAGATAACCATAAATTGAATTACGACTTGAGATGAGTGGCGGCCGGTCTTTTTCTTTTGTTGTTGTGCATGCGCATTGGACATGGACCCGTCGACGTCAACATCAACTTCAACGCGAGTCTTTTGCTTTTGCATTTGTGTTTTGCCTCTTTTGTAAATCCGTAATTCGTAAATCGCAATTCGCAAGTGTAGTGCGGTATTTTGCGTCGGACCTACATTTATGCAGCAGCGATTATGGTTATGAAAATGAATACCATTTGCTATTTTCTATTTAAAGACCAAGATCCATTTGACTCTCTTTCTTTTTATGGTTGGGGTTTGCATTTTGCATTGAGCTCACTGCATTTTGCGCGTACGTCTGCATTTTGGGTGCTGCGCCGCAGCAGCTGAGATTTTTTTGCGAATTGCAAATTTTATTTTACCATTTAAGTGTCTGACTGCCTTTGTACTCTTTTATTTAATTGTATCCATAAAATGAAGAAGAATTTCACATTTCGCATGCATGGCACTCACATTAACCTAGAATCGCATCACATCTTGCTGCATTGAATGATTACCTCGTCTTCGTAACTGTGCCCTGCTTCCGGAAGTCCATTGCAACGTGCGCGTCGCTCGCACGGTACCCAGATCATGTCTTCACGTGCTCGTAGACACGTCTGGCGTCTTCTTTTCATGTTTAATGGCAATGAATTTAATTTCTGCATTGTAGACTTCAAAGTAGGTCCAAACCATCATTTATTAAGTAGCCTGGCCTGACCGTGAATTGTGAATGGCGGCCTGGCGTGAATCTGAATGCGAGCCGCGCAGGCGGCGAAGGTTACTGAATGCCACCGCCACGTCGACGTCATGCCGCCACGTAAGAGTCGTCAGAGCATAATAGGAGCCATGATTCAACCATTCAGCTCTAACCTTCTTTTTGGAAGAACAATTACTTTACTTTACAGCACAATTGGTGGACGCTCATGCTGAACAGAAGCAATTAGCTAATACCATTAGCCAGTTACGTGATTTATTACCGTGGCGTAACTGAAACAAGCTTAAACAATGCTTAAAACTCAATACATAAACGTTAATGGCTTCGACTCGATTGAACTTCGAGTGTTTTGCTCTAGTTTCGGAATTTTTCATGAAGTTCTAACGAAAAGTGCTTCCGTAACGGGCGGATTAATTAATTTATTAATACAGGGACAACAAAACACCCATTACAGCCTTTCAAGGGTTTAAGCGCCTGTGAAGAGAATGCTGAATCTGGTTTAATTCGACCCTTAAGCCAGCTGCAATCCCGAAGCATTTTGCTTGTGTCATCAGTGTCATCTCACAGCAAGGACTATAGAGCTCGGTCCATAAATATCACCATCTCATCGACATGCTGTGATGCAGATATCAAATCTTTGTAATGTGAATTGGCACGCCATGGCACGGTTATGTAGTTTTACTGCCTAACAGGACCTTTTAATGTGACGACGATGCGTCCCAAATTAAATCAGAATCGGGCGCCAGGTGCGCGTGATTTTGGTGGCATGGGACTCACTCATCCTTAAGAGCAATGAAGCCAATGAATTCTGAAGTTCATGGCCAGCCATCGTATCGTAGCCACTGCCGCTAATATGAGGTTCAATTTGGACATAATTGTGTAATAGCTCCGCCAAATCATTCATTTCATAACCGTGCCTGCCATGCCCTAGTGCTGTGCAGCTCCTGCTAGCTCTACTATTACACCCCATCACATCACGTAATAATTTGATAATAAAATAACTAGAGCGGAAGCCACTGCAGCAGCATGTTTACTACGTAACACAATAGTGTTTGGTGGTTATGACGTGTGAAAAAAGGAGTCCCGTAAATAATTCGAGGCCTATTAAGCATAAAATATGTTATAAATTACAATCACACAAAAAAGTGTAAATAATTTGCACTTGTGCCATATTT
Organism: Mesaphorura yosii; assembly: GCA_009869945.1. NCBI lineage: Eukaryota > Metazoa > Arthropoda > Collembola > Poduromorpha > Tullbergiidae > Mesaphorura > Mesaphorura yosii. Next base: position 255,566 of record WIXG01000063.1, on the reverse strand, counting down.
TCACATTCGTGCTACGATTCACATTGGCAAATTGAAGCATAAGCTCGGCGCATCGCGTCGCGTGCGCGTGTGCCGGTAGAAAGTGGGTTAATAAAGACGAAGGCATTCAGCGCACAGCAGCAAGCATCACCGCTTAAATTGAAGGTGCTAAAATGCTAAAATTGTGAACTGGTTAAGAATTTAGAAGGAAAATGCACTCGGAATTCGCAGAAACGGAACAATGTGATGTTTAATGGTTACAATTTGATTTGGTAAATCAAAGACTAGACCAGCAGCAGTCTATTTGTACTTGTTAGCCAAGCCCAGGTTCATGGTAGAAATGGGTCAGAAGGATTCCTGCTGATGGCCTGCAACTGCAATACAAAGCAACCTAACGTAATGTGAGATGTGAGACAAATATAAATTAATGTACCAATTTAGACTACTCAAGTATCAATTTGCATTTGTAATTGGAGTCTTTGTCCTGCCATTGTAATAGTAATGATCGCGACGGGCATGGGCTACAGGCTACGATTGCGATTGCGGGACTCGATTGCGAATTGTCCGAAATTACAATTCAAAGGCCGTCAGGGAGCATTCGCAGCAGCAGCCGACAGGACCTTCCCCATTTATTGAGAAAAATGAGCATTTACTAATCCAGACTCATGCGTGAATGTTAACGAGCACGATCCCAAAGTGATTAATGTATTGTTGTCTAAAATTGAAAAATGCACCTCGTTTGGAATTGTCACGGTGCTTTAAGACGAGCTCCCGAGAAATGCCATCAAGTCATGATCAACAGATCAACTTGTTCTGTCGCGAGTCGCGTCCCATTCACACGCTTAAATTGAGTAAAAATTCGATTTTGGGCTCAGCGTCTGGTTGTCTGCAAGTCATCAGTCAATATTTCAAGCCATTCGTATGTGGAAAAAGCAAAACACAATCAAAGAAAAGAAATTGCTTCAATTGAATAGTGCACGGCACGGCACGTCTTCCGTCATTCGAAAGAATGAACCCAGACACCCAGACCAAAAGAATAGAAATGCCGTTCATCGAATGCAAGATGCATTTCTCATTGCCATGCATGCTTGCACCTTGCGTGTGATAAATTCGACAATCCCAAAATAGCACCGCAATTGCAACATAAATAATGAAATGTGGAGACTTTATTGTTATAATTGAGGGCTGGGTGAAGTCTGTACCTACGAACTTGGCATTGGCTGTGAATTGAAATTACAGCTTATCTTCTGTTTTAACAATGACGTCTTACTTTCCCGTTGCTTTATTAGGATCTCCGCGACCAGAAACTAAAATTCGTAAGCCATGACATAGCCATGGGTAAGAAATTTCTTGAATATGTCGCTTTCAATTAAAAATTCGACTGAACTCCATACATTTAATTTCAACATTAAGTCCACATTCTTCAGGAAAATTGCTTATTTACGCATAAATATAATGCGTACGATAAAAATGCTGCCAAATTGGAGTATTCCTACAAAATAAACACTTTACTTCAATTTCGTCTTCTTTTCCTTCGCCTAAAAGTAAACAGGCTTTTATCATCACTGCCTCATTTGTCTCATCTCGGCTCTACTTTCAATGACCACAAACAAAGGTTGGTCTCAATTCTGATTGTATTGTTACTTCATAGTTCACAGGAAGATTATTATTCATGCGATTGTAAGCGCGCCGAACAATTACGAATTAAATTTTGAACTAAAATTCGAATTTATGAGCGTACAGCAAGTGTCGATATCATATTCATTTGGATGAACTACATTTTAGCGGGGTGGACCAGACTAAGAAATAAAATACCAACTTAAGTCGGTCAGCACACCGCAGCAGGCCGCAGATAAGGAACACGGACCGCCCGCACCATACATTTAGCTATAAAACAAAGGAGGAAGAAAATGGGCGCAGGCTCTAAGTGCCAATTAAGACAAATAAGTCAAACATGACCAAAATATTATATAAGGAGTTAATTTTATGTGTCGAAAAGTGGAACATTTCGCGACCGCTGCAGCTTCTGCTTGCTTCGCGGGTTGTTAGTTTTCGTTTTGATGCGAAGACGCGATGCACCGGCACGAAGAAAAATGCCAATTCAATTTTACGCTCCACTTTGCCTCTGCCACTGCTACTGAGCCTACCGCTGAGTTTGATGCAGATTTTACATCTTAAAGCTTGATGCCCAATTTGGTTTGGATAAAAGAAATGACCAGCTGCTAATTAGGACCGAAGGTAACAAAGCCTAAAGCCGTACTCCCGACAATTGACAATCAATAATTGCCAAGCTAATTACCTAAATCTTTGTTCGCAGTCATATCGGTTGGCGACAACTCTTATCCGAGTCTATACTGGGAGAATTCTCACGGTCACGGTTGTAGCCTTGCACCCACCGTGGATTGACAGATGACAATCGTAGCCAGACAGATAGGCATTCAGTAGGCTACAATACATTAGATTCAGAATAACGGTACCATTGTATTGGTGCTTGCACTTGTACACTGGTATTAATCATTCATTAAGTTCTGGTGCTGACTCTGCTCTTCATGGTTAGCAAGCACAACAATCCGGTCTGCTGTGCAATCCATCAGAAAATTAACTTAATTTCTTTTTATTTTGTGTACATTACGTAACACGAAGCAATAACAGCCAAGTGAACTCAAGTGTATTGGAGACAACAGCCAAACGCATCTTCCCGTGCTTTATCCTTAATGAATCGTGCATGAAACTCACACACAGAATAGAATCCGGAAGCGCGAGGAAGAAGTCGAAGCGTAAGCGGGCGTAATCGTAGACTGCACACATTTAAGTGCAAAAGTAATTGCAAATGTAGTGAAATAGCTAAATAAAACAGCAATGAGCGTACATGTTTTTATTTTTATTTGTTTCTTTGTAATTTCATTTAATTGAGCTAATTTCCATTCTTTCTATTCATTAACTTCAGTTCTGTCTTGCTCTTCTGCTCTTGAACTCGATAAATTTCACTTGCTACCTGCGTTTCACGTTTTCGGAAGTGAAGGTTTAACATTTGGTTTAAAATTGACAATGTGGTACAGGAAACAACCAAATGCTGGTTATTTATACCCTGAACCGTACAGAACATTAATTTGCGCTCGCTATCACATTTCACGTTGATGTTGCATTGTTTCCTTTCAGGAAAAAATTCAGTTTCATCCTCATGTCTTCGTGTAAATGTGCGTGGTGCGTGGAAGCAAAGATTACGTCCTGTCCACGAATTTCCTGATCGTAAATTAATGGCTGGCCTGACATGGCATCACTAATCGAGACGCGCAACGTTCATTGCGAAAGCATGGGCCATAGAGCAATGGACAATGACGACACGAATTGCAGTTACTCGGCCCAGCAATTATTTTTTACCCGAAACACAAAGAATTACTGTAAAATTGCATTGTTGCATTTGCAGATTAATTGCGATACAATTTGAATTCGCGTCTGGCAGTTCTCGGTTCTCTCAAGTTCATTGTCTTCAAATGTGGTTGACGTGCTGGCCAGGCAAGAGTTGGATTTCACTTTCTCACCATCAACATCACTGGTAAGATTTGAACGAGCTCGAGTCGAGTAGCAAATAACATGAAATTCGGAGCCAATGAACAAGTTTTTGTTTACATTCACTTAAGTATTGATTGGTTTTTATTACTCGCGCAGACAGGGCCAGCTTACAAGGTCAGGTTATGTAATATCAGAACAGACAAAGTGATCTTAACACGAGAAGCTTAGGTTCATAGCGGAAATCTGAACCTCCAAACCCTGCACACACAAAAAAGTGAAAATAATGATTGGATTTTGCCATTACATTGCAGTTGCATTTTATACTCCACACATTTTTGAGATTTTTGCCTTTTCAGATTCAAAGCGAATTTTTGTCTTCTTAAGCAAGCTTCGTCGAACTGAGATAATGGGAAAGAACTCTCGTTTTTTACATGGCGAAGCTCAACAAAACCGTTCTACGCAATAAATTGGCTAATTTTTCATGTAATTGCGATTGCGTTTGGATACGGGTTCGAATACACGAATACGGGCTGGCAAAGTCAGGGTACATCAATTCACAGTTGTCAAATTACTTGCCAACGAGCGCCTTACCAAGGAGTTCAAGCTGTCTCGGGGATTAAGTTTGTGTTCAAAACCATTTGATACAAACCACTGGGCCACGGGCCTTGGTACATACAACCTCGAAAAATCTAGTGCAATACCGCCTTGTAGTCCATATTTACTACAACACATCAAAAATCTTTTTAAATATGAAACCAATCCATTACTCACGATGTCCACGGAGGAACGAACGATATGATATGGCTTGCTTATTAGCACACTCGAATTTCGACTTGATGTGCCTGGATATTGTACTTCGGAGAACGATTCGCTTGACCTTCGAAGACACATGTACAAAAAGGAAGGAAAAGTACATGAGAAGAACGTTTTGCGGACAGTGCAGAGGCCTGCATGACCTTTGACTTGAGGGGAATGCATGTGTGCATTCGAGACCTTTTAAACCTTTTACAGGTAATTTGGGTTGTAATAGCACCAGGCTTGACTGGAAAGATGTCATACGGTCCTATCTCGTCACGGAATTGCTTCGACCACCAACGTGGTTTTGTATCAAATGGGTTTGTATCCGACTACTCACTGGTTACCTGGCACCTGGCGGGGCAGTGGCAGAAGAGAGACAAATTATATTATAATTGGAATTTGAATTACGGCTGCAGCATGGATGGAGAATAAACAAAAATGTACCGTAAACCACAATTTGAGAAGGAAGAATAATTACATCCTAATTTAATAATAATTCAAAGCTTGTATTATTTTATTGCAGCAAGAGCAAAAAGAACAGAAGCCAGAATCTCCCACGACGTGTGCTGACTTAATGGCATGGGCTCAACCAAACTGAGGTCGGTCAGCGGACAAATCCCAACCCACGTTACATTAACGCACACTAATGGCATAATGACGAGAATGATTGAATAGAAAATTAGCGAAATAAACATTAATCAGAAACAAATATAGAGGCGTTAATCACCGAATCGAACAGCTCTGACTGACACTGCTGACCCAACGGCACATACTATTCCTGGGTCACGAGTCAAGTTACTGCTACCAGTTCAATTCTTAAGTTGATGAATAATGGATAGACAATAAGAAGGCTGAGGATAGCCTTACAATTAATTATTCAGCTCATGATCGTTTATAGAAGTAGAAGCTGATTGTCTCGATGACCTCGACCAGTGTCAGCAGTGAGCAGCCCAGAAACAGTCCAAATGTGCCACCGATGTCACACAACAGAGCGATAATGTCGTATGCCACCTTCTCTTCCACAATCTCGTACCACATTTTCGGGAAATAAATCACGAATTTGCCCTGGTTGTTCTCCGTAACCGAAACCGACTCCATGTATGGTGTGTATACTCTCTTCTTGAATTCGATAATGCATGCTGCACCGTCTTCTGCCCAAAGTGTAAGATTGGACTTCGCTTTCTTCCAAAATGTACGAAATGTGTCACCGTACAATTGCTTGGAGTCTCACCAAACGTTGAATCCGTCTGACGTCATGAAGGGTAGACTGAAAATTAATTGCAATCCTCGGAATATGACCACCGCAGAAAAGCTGGTTCAATCCTTGCTTGCACTTTGTCAACTCTAGCACACGTTGGTGAAAGCAATGGTTGACGCATTTCGATCTTGAGTACGTCAAATCTTTGATACAGGGATGCTCATTACGGTTCAGACTGTTGAATTCCTTCACTCGAATTGCTATACTCACGTCTTCACGAGGGGCCACATTTATGCCTTCAATCTCTGTCAATAGTTCGTCGTTGCTCATGTGAAAATACAGCTTCATTCTATCTCTGTCCGTCAGAGCCCGGCTGAAGAAGTTTTCGTCCCAGTCGATGTCGATTGACATTCCAAAGTTTAAGCCACTGGCCTGAATTTGCTCATCTGTCACATAAATGTTTACAAAATTAGGTTTCGGGTGAATCTGTTGTATGGTTCTAAAACCTACCGTAAGTGTGTAAATAACAGAGCCCAGCAGATGTAAACGTTTCCAATTCATTGTGCTGCTTTTCTGACTGACCACAGTCTGGAAATAAAAAAACATGCGCAATATAGCTGATATAATAAATGTTACTCGTGGCCATTCTTATACCAAGAATTAAGCTGAAGTTTGAAGAAATGTCTCTCCACAAGTTGGAGGCATTGAATGAGCCCGACGAATACACAAAATTCGGCCCAGTTTAGTCTATCCTTCGTCATTCCCATCTTTTCTAACTTCGTGGGGCTAGGACTGAATTCAAGAATTACAGCGTTGTCAAGAAATCAATTACATAAAGGTCGTGGCACTTACTGAAATGGTGTATTTGGGCAGAGAGTGGCATAGGGCAGCTCGAGCGATTCGTTTTGAGATAGCGTGACTCCAACTTGTGTGGGAAATGAGAGGATGTAAATGACTCAACTTGCCACATAATAGACAACCATACAGCAGCAGCTGGAAAGTGCCAGGGTCCAGAGAATTTTCCTGCATGGTCAAATATGGTTACGATAAGACGAACAAAAAATGTGCGAAGCAAACTTGCCGAGTGACTCCCAAACTGCTATCGGTTAAATTCTTCACTCGAACAATTGAAAATTGGCAATTCTTCGGATTTGTGATTCTTAACAGTCGCTTTGTTTTCGCGAGACCTCCTCGTAGTTCTGGTGGGAGTTGTGCCAGCGCCATATTTTTGCCGGCACATTCGATTTACTGACACTGAACCTGAACTATGGATGGCAAGAATGATCTGCATGCATGCTTAGCATGTCCTTCTCAATCTAAAGGTCAGTAAAGCATTTGGTTCGGAATCGGAACTGTCTGCGGATAGATTGTTGTCAAACATTTCATGATGTGGTGTTGTGTGTTCAGTTCAAGCGATCTGAAACCCGAAGGTCGACTTTGGAAATTTTTCACATCGTATATTCCATAAATTATTCCATTATGACTTAACGTGATGAATCCGGGAACAGGTGCACCGATTTAGCTGGCACCGTTAGAACTAGCGCCATGACGTGCATTAAAATATTACGTGCTTCATTGACTCTACTTTTAATAAATTCAATGTCGGGTCAAAAATGTAATTCAATCGCTAGCTAAGTTCATTTTGAGATGCCTGGTGCCACGTTACGAGTCATAAGTTGAAATTTCCTAGTTTACCAGGCATATACTAAAAATAACATTCCGGATTACGAATTGACACTGAAGACGGACACCAGGGAAGTCCTCATTCTCACGCCCTCCGAACAGATGCGCCGGCGCTAGCATGGCAATTCTCGATGAGTTTCAAGATGAACGATTCGGGACGTGTACCGTACCAATCACTAACGGTGCATTAACGAATTCAACCGAACTGTCAAGCCATGCTAATTAAACCAAAGCCTTTAAGCAGTGCAGACGCATAAAATGATCCCAAAAACCGAACTAAACGAATTTCATTTAGTTTTGGCGTGGCTGGCTGTTAAATCTTTATTGATTTATGACTAATTCATAGTAAAATAGCGAAATGTGAAATGGAACGAGGATGTAAGGCCTGGCGACGCGAATACACCGTAAACACGTAAAAGTACCGTTCAGTGTCTGGGTCTGGTCGAATAGATGGGTCAGAAGTTTCAGAAGAATGGTAATTGTTTAGGAGCCATGTCAAGTTTTGACCTAGTACCGGTTCTGAACTTGGGACAAAATTCAAGTCGGCATCGTAATCGTTGGGGCGTCGCTGACGTATCTGGCTGCCCATACGTGTGGAAAATATCAACATTGCATTCATTTGCGAAGAGCACTTCTGCTCGCGTCTTTCAGACAATGCGCAATTAATCCGCAGTGGCCGTTTAACTCCAAGGTACAAACTGAACACTTATATCTTCAGTTTTATGTCATCGCTCAACATGCAACATAAAGACGAATACGAAATAGTCATAAAATTCGCCAGTATCTCATTCCGTCTTGGAAGAATGAATTTATGCCATGTGTGCCGTTATTTCGCATATCGCAACGGGCGAATTTTTGGATTTTCAGGGTAAATGGCAGCCAAGAAGAAAAGGAATAATTCCTACAACTAATTTAAGACGTTTAATCTGTATTACTCGTTAATTTTGATGCGATTCTTGGTTGTGCAGGACCGAAACTGAAAATTTAGCTTTCAACTCCACGTAGCGAAGTCCAACTTCAACTTGAGTCTTGGATGTGCTGCCAGCCACGCACTCTTTTGGATGCTCGCAAACTTAAGTCGTTAGAATTTTTCGCTTCTTTACTTGACTCGTACTCGCATTCGCACTCGTGCTCAAAGTACCGTATCGGAGTGAACGTACTCTCGCGTAGTAAAATTTTGGACATTCATGTTCACTACGTGCGTGTTGTCTTCATTCGAGTACGTTCTTGGCCATGATTCAATGGAATTGTACACGGTATATATGGACGGAGCAACCCTTAACATGCATTTTATAGTGGCCGGTATGTGACTCAGTTTAGAAAGGTAGACAATTTGTGTATACAAAAATAGTTGCTGAAATAGGACATCTGCCTGACTGCTGCTGTCCCTTCTCAATTCATCTGTCTTTTTCGTGATCGTGGTCAAGCGACCTGATAACGCAATTTGGCATCGGGTAAATTTTCTGGAAGATTTCGAAAGATTAGCTGCGTTCTGCAAAAAGGAAAGAATAAGTGAGCAATAAAATTTTGTGAACATTTGTGGAAAGTGAACGAGTGAAAATTTATATTTCGAAACACAACAGCAAGAAAGAAGTCCACGGTACGCAAATTGCCGTCGTTCATTTTTGTCCGCTGGGAACTGAGTTATGGTAAGTCAAATCTCCAATGACGAATTATTCGGATAACCTTGACATGAACACGGCGCCCCGGTTCCCATTCGCAATGCATCGTGGTGGGCCGGAAGTAGGTCCGGGACGACCATTCCGTGTCTGAGTTCACTTGTACCTCTTTATTCTTTGCCTTTTGTTCAAAAGAAGAGACTACTTTTACTCACTAATGCCTTGTATACATGTAATTTGACTAATTTGATCATTGATCACACTTGACACAGGCGACTGACACCAAGCCAATGATGGATACACCCTTGCCCTCAGCTCCAACACCACCACAGTCCTCTGAAGACTCTGCTGCGGCAGTGACTAAACCCATGGAATCATTAGACATCAAAGCAGGCTCAGGAAAATCCCCAAAGCCCGAAAGTGATGCTGATGGAGGTGACCAAACTGCTGGTAACAGCAGCACTGCAACTAATACTGACGACGAATCTTCCGTAACCGAAGAACCCAGGCACCAGTTACAGATGGCCTGGAAATTTTGGTACTTCGAAAGCAGTAAAGATCGTGCTTGGGAAGATTGTCTAAAAGTTGTGAGCCCTTTCCAAACCGTAGAAGATTTTTGGTCAATATACAACCATATAAAAAGCGCAAGCGAGCTGCGAACCGGTTGTTCATACTTTGTCTTTAAAGATGGTATTAAGCCCATGTGGGAAGATGCTGGAAATCGCGCAGGCGGAAGATGGCTAGTGAACTTCGATAAAAGACAAAGGCATAACTTGGACAACTATTGGTTGGAAGTGGTAAGTGCTCTCGATTTCAAATTTCGAGTTCCTTCTCAGTATTAATTTAGTGGTGTACACGCAGCTATTGTGCTTAATCGGAGAGGCGTTCGATGAAGATGGCGATGATATTTGTGGTGCTGTAGTTGACTGTAGAATGAAGCAGGATAAGATTTCCATTTGGACGGCAGACTGTACTCATAAAGATTCAATTTGGAAAATTGGGTAAGTAGAACATTAAGATTAATCGTCGGGTCGAGGAAAGCTTTCACTCAGGTGGTGTCAATTTCTTTCTTGCAGGAAAAAGATTAAAGAACGATTGGCATTGTACAACGGAGCGATGACCTATGAAAGCCATGAGGCAACAGCGACAAAAACTGGATCCATGGTGAAACCTATGCTTACGCTTTAATTGAAATTAACTTAGGATGATATTCAAATATAAGTAATAATTTTTTACGCATACCAAATGGAGGAAATTGCACTATTGAATTAATTCAAACGTAAAAAGCGCTCAGCTTCATTGAAGCTCTTTTTGCTTACTGTTACGATTAATTCGGTAAATCTGAATTTTCTTAGGTAATTAATCCGTAATTCGTAAATTAGTAATGTAATGCTTCAAAATCTGATGTTTGAGTTTGGATGTGCACGTTTATAATTGCTGCATAATTGCGGAGTTTGTGTTACAGCAAGGAATTAAGGTATGCGTAGTTCTGTAGCCAAAATTATATTTATCATGCTTGTCCACTTTCTTGGGTGGATTAAAAACAATACGGGGTTAATTGTATTACGTAATTTTGTTTTTATGTAATTGTAATCGCGTCATTGTATGTCTATTTTCATCGCTCGCAAGTGCCAGAACTTGCGCTGTGTGAATTGAGTGGAGTTGATCATGTCAGGAGATAAGTAATATTAAGGATTTCTTACTCTGGTGTCTTTAAATAAATTGTTACAAGCAAAGAAACCGCCCCTGCGAGCTAACCTTTTGACCATTCTTCTAAACAAGCTCGACTCGTGAATCAAAGCCACCACACTGTACGATCATTCCACGCAATAATTTTGCAATTCGTGTTTGTGATTGCTAATGTTTCAGCACAGAATACCAAATGAGAGCACCTTTCAGCATCCACCGTTCGATATTTGCATTCTGTACGCACTAGTTTGTTATTGGAGATGTGGAGAATTTAGATAGAGGTCTCCGAAGAATCGTGCGATCGAACCCAAATACTTCAAACCCCGACCGCCCCCCCCCCCCAATTCATTAGAAGGAACTTGCCAAGAATTCTGTTATAACAATTTTTGGAAACAATTTACCAGGAACAATTCTTGAAAACAATTGTCCAAGGAGAAATTCTTCCGTAAATTGTTACAAGGAACCATATGTCATGCAAACCGTTAGTCCCATCACTGTACTACATCTTCGAACGCGGAGCAACTCTCCACTTCTGTAATCCACACGGCATCTATAATTTCTATGCAGCATCCGAGGAAGCCAATATGAGAGTGACGCGCATGTGGACAGATTACATAATGAGACAACAATATCAATATGTAAGCAGTGACTTATACAACGATACAAATATAGACCGATCATCGCGTGCTCAAAACCGCGTGCTTGGGATTTAGTAAACTCATCCCTTCGCTTCATTTGTCGCAGCATGACTAATTGCAATCAAGATTACAAGCGTGCGTCCAACACGAACAGGTGATCGATGAGTAAACTTGTGGAAGTTGAGCCCAGATTACAACATCGTCATTTGATGTTTGATATGCTGCGTTGCCTTCTCATTCTCCCAGTCAGTCTCAACGAAGAAGACTATGATTCATTCCACTTCTCCCTCATTGTTCAAGTTCAAGTTGATTGCCAGACGCTGGCGATCAAATGATAATGCTGGGATTACCTCTCTGCACTCTGCAGTTACAATCTGATTTATGAAGTGAACGAACGGTGAATCAGGCAGCACCCAATAAAGCCATTCGGCACCCAGCGTAAATATAAATTAGTCCGGATCATGTGGTTTTCTGTCATCAGAGCAAGCAGTCTCATCGCATGGGTTGCGGACGTCATTCCCGTTCCATTTCCACGGCCAAGAATGCAGACCACAAAGCATTTACAGCACGCATGAAATATTAAGTAAGGCGATTGCGAAATCATATTGATAACAAGTGAATTGTGCATGCAAATATTAGCTCCACCTGACATAGTCGGTTGAGAGGTTGTGACTAATGAATTACTAATGCAGAGTTCTATATTTGAAATACTGACAACCAGGTACACAATGCTACATGCTGAAATGTTAGCTTACTGCATGGACGGAGTTTCATATCAGGTTCAAGCTCACACTAATTGCGAACACGGAGAGGTGTCGTAAAAAAGATTGCAAATAATGACAAATTATTAATGAAGGCCAGCCGAAACTTTGACACTCAACACGCATAATCGTGAACTCACGAACGAGGGCTGGAATGACTAATGCCAACGCGGGTTGTGTTGTACCTCAACCAGAGCCTGAACTCGGAGGTTTTGTGCAGATTGAATTATTCGCTCAGTTTTAATGTCATGTCGTAAGTCATAGTCAACTCAGTAATTTGACAGAGCTGATAACATCCAACCAAGCAAATAAGGGCAAATGCCACCCAAGTAATCATATGGGGCATGCTTCCAAATAAAGAATCTTGTTTGAAGCGAACCCGACCCAGTTCTCGCCTGACCCTTCTGCAAGCTGTAGGCAATCGATCCGACGAATTCATTTTTTCAGATTTTCGGATTCGGTTCAAGATCAGCATTGTTCTTTTTGCATAACGGACTCGACCCTTTAACGACATCATGTTGGACAACAAGTTTGTCCTTCTTCTCTGGAAGAACTACATTCTTCAAAAGCGGCATAAAATTCAGACATTGTTCGAAGTTCTCGTTCCTGTCTTATTTTCCCTGCTGCTTGTGCTAATTCGCCAAATTGTAAGCTCGGACGTGATCACGGAGCCCACCTACTTCCAATCTTTTAATCCGACAGCGATTCGGCAAATTGAAAACAAAACAACTGGAGTGGAACAAGCGTATGTTATTTTGCAGTGCTTATGTTATAACTTTACAGCTTCTGAGTTTCGGACGCGCTCATCACATCTCATATGTGTGTCATTAATTTCCGTTGTTCTGCTTTATAGTGAGCGATTGTTCTACGCTCCCAATACTACAGTCATCATTGACCTAATGAAAACTGTGAGAACGAATAAGTTCGTATTTGAGGACTCGGACAAATTCCAGGACTATGAATGTGAGCGTCTTCAATTTCCCCTGTGACATTTTTTGGAATTTTAATCATCCTCAGTTAAACCTATTCTTTTACAATAATAGTTACAGGATACGCGTCGGAAGACGAACTTGTCGATGCATACATTGATGATACGGACGCGGCACGCCCAATTCTTGCTGGTGTCGTGTTTGAGGGCGACTTTTCTGGAACTAACCTCCCGGCTAATTTCACGGTACGTTTCTGGAGGTGAGGCATGAACTTCGTGCCGGCAAGAAAATGCAACTCCTGTTGTATAACTCGTGATGTAAGTCGTGATCGAAGCACCCGCAATGCTGCTGCAGGCCAATACCAAATGCTGACCAGTGTCCATTATCACGCTGTCTGACTGTGCTGATAAGATCGCACGAATTCTAAATGCCAAACTTTATTAATAGCGTGTGGTATTCGCATGCAAGGTTGTGCTAGGCTAAAGCACGTGGCTGATGCCAAGCTTTATTGAGATGAAAGGCAGGGTGGCAGCATTAGTTAGCAGGTATTGAATATTGAAACTGTTATCAGCAATCATTGACGGCCAACTTGCAACTTGTTTGCCAAACTCAATGTGTCGTTTTTCTTCTGAACTTGAACTTGATATTTTTCACAATCTTGCGTAATACACGGAAAATGGCTCTGATACTATTAATGACATTAGTATGAGTTGATGTAAATTGCAGATAAATGCAAGGGAGACTAAATGAACCACGACTTCTTAATTTCTGCAGTACAAGCTTCGATTCCCTGCAAAGCATAGGAGCAATACTAACAGCGAGGGCTGGAACAGTGATTTAGTGTACCCATTTTTTCAAACACTGGGGCCTCGCGAGAACGACCCGGAAGATGATCCCTACTTTTATTTCGGCGGTGAACCATGTGAGTGCAAAAGCAACAAATTCCATGGATGCTGGACTTCTGTGCCTCTAAACATGACATTATTTTGAATGAACAGATTACGTACTGGAAGGATTTACATACCTGCAGCATGCCGTCGAGGAAGCAATTATTAGAAAAGAACCGAACGGCGAAGAGGACTCTGCCTACGACGTTAATTTGCGCCGTTTTCCCTACCCACCGTACATCGATGACGTGTTTTTAATTGCACTACAATCGTGGCTGCCGTTGATTCTTTTGCTGAGCTACATTTACCCATGCATTAATATCACGAAGAGCATGGTCCACGAAAAGGAGAAGAGACTTAAGGTACAAAGTTGGGCCTTGTTCTGACATCCTTCACAGAAGTTTAGCATTTATAACCTCAACTCGATCTGATTTGCCCATTTGCCCCTGAACAGGAGTCGATGAAAATTATGGGTCTCCCGAATTACATGCACTTGGCTGCGTGGTATGTCAAATCGTTTCTGTTCATGTTGATTTCATCCATTCTAGTGACTGCCCTTCTCATGGTAAGGAAAATACCAGGACATTTGAATGGTGCAAGGGCGAAGTGATTATGTTCGGCTATTGAATTTGATTTCAGATCAAGTTTTTCGATGGTGGCAAGACGGCAGTCATCACATATGGGGACGGCACACTCATATTCGTGTTTCTTCTTTGTTTTAACATTTGTGTGATTTCTCTGAGCTTCTTGATTTCAACGCTGTTCTCTACAGGTAATTTGCTCGTAAGATTATGCTGCTCATTTTTGACACCAACACTCGCCCAGCGACATTTTATTTTCCAACTTTCTTTCAGCCAACAGCGCCGCGACCGCAGCCGGAGTAATATTTTTTCTGTCCTATTTTCCGTATTTCTTCCTTCAACCAAGATACTACGAAATGGCCAAAGGGGCGAAACTTATGACATCTCTGCTGTCGAATACCGGCATGGCGTTTGCGTAAGCAATTATAGGGGTTTCAAATCGAGTATTTTTTGCAACAAGGTGCTAATTCGTAGTTTGTACTTCCTCAGTTGTCAAATCATTGCCATGTTTGAAGGCAGCGGAACGGGCGTTGGTTGGAGTAGACTTTCTCAAGGCGCGTCTCCGGATGATACAATTACATTTCTGGACATGCTCATTATGTTACTTGTTGACGCACTGTTGTACTTTTTGTTGGCTGTCTACATTGAAGGAGTCCGTCCTGGAGCCTACGGTGTTCCTTTACCGTGGTATTTTCCTTTCACCGTAAGTTCGAATCGTTCTTGAAGCATTATGTCGACAAAAACTGACACATTTCAACATACCAGAAATCGTACTGGGTCGGAGAAAATCAAGCGTCGACCCAAAATGTTACTGCAGCTGCCAACCAAAGTAATAAGCAAGAATTGTTTGAACCAGAGCCGAAAAACACCACAGCTGGCATCCAAATCAAGGGATTAACTAAAACCTTCGGCAAGAAAACTGCTGTGAATGGAATGAACTTGAACATGTACGACAACCAAGTGACTGCGCTACTTGGACACAACGGGGTAAGCTTTCACTGTCTTAGCTTTATTAAAACCGAATATAATTGCTAATTAAACTCCATTTTAATTAGGCCGGCAAAACGACAACCATGTCCATGCTCACGGGTAAATGAACATTGCTTTAAAACTAAGCTCGAATCTAATTTAAGCTGCTGGCGAAAATACTCAAAAATTCTTCTCTCAGGTCTGTTTCCTCCCACCTCTGGCACTGCTCTCGTGAACGGTTTCGATATACGAACTGATATCAACAAGGTTCGCGGCAGTATTGGCCTATGTCCGCAGCATGACGTCCTGTTTGACGAATTAACTTGCGAAGAGCACATCAAATTTTTCGCGAAGGTAAATGCGCGAATACAATATCTGTAAAATGATCAAGGAATGACCCAGATATAACCGGTTTTCCAGATGAAGGGTATGTCAGATGCTCAAATTGAGGCTGAGATCACGAGACTCCTGAAGGCGCTGAACCTCGAGCCGAAACGACACATGCAAGCGCAGACTTTGAGCGGAGGAATGAAACGCAAGTTATGTGTCGCAATTTCTTTCTGTGGTGGATCCCAAGTTGTCTTGCTGGACGAACCGACGTCAGGTAGGGTTGAATGTCAACAATGCAGTAGGCTGTTCACTTCAGCTTCTTCAACCTAATAAAAATGTACAGGTATGGACCCGGGCGCCCGTCGAAGCACGTGGGATCTGATTACGCAAGAGAAAAAGGGTCGAACTGTGATTTTGAGTACACATTTTATGGAAGAAGCTGATTTACTTGGCGATAGAATTGCGATGATGGCAAACGGGAAGGTGCAATGCTGTGGATCGTCCTTGTTCTTGAAAAAGAAATACGGTATTTCCTTTGTGCTTAACTTTTGTTTCATTTCTTCACACAACATGCTTACGTGAGTATGTGACTTATCTAAATTCAGGTGGAGGGTATCACTTGGTCATTGTAAAAGAGCCACATTGTGACATCAACCGAATTGATCACGTAATCCGCCGCAGTATTCCCGACGCCGAGCTCGATCAAAATGTTGGAGCAGAATTGAGCTACATTCTTCCGGAAAACAAATCTCATCTTTTCCCGGACATGTTCGAAGAGTTGGAGCACAAGAAGGTGGATCTTGGTATCGGAAGCTATGGCGCAAGTATCACGACAATGGAAGAAGTGTTCATGAAAGTTGGAAGAATTGCGGAAGCTGAGGAAGCTGGACTGAATCCTGATGAGCATCACAAAACGCATGTCACAATTGACACATTGAACCAAAATGGAAACCAGTATAAACTGTATGAGAGAGAAGAGAAAAATACAGGGACAGCTTTGCTATTCCAACAATTACGTGCGATGATGGTGAAGAAAATGTTGTATGCCATCAGAAATCGAGTTTTACTCGTGTTCCAGGTATTTACCCTTTACCGACTGCACAATTTCAACCCCTTGAGAGCAGTCAACTAAAATATGCTTACTCTTTCAGACAATTATCCCCATTGCATTTCTGCTAATCACCTTGATCCTGCTAAAGACATTGCCCCCACCAGCGGAGCCACAACGGTTTGAAATGGATCTCAGCGTAAGCAGTAGCAGTGAATCCATTAACTGAAGAAGTATTGATACACATGGAAGTATGAATTTATTGCTAATTTGGCAGCGATACAAAATATCTGGAACTGCTCAAACAACGGTGGCGTGCAATGAACCAGTCAATAAACTCAGTGTACCACGGGGAATCTGCGAGGCTTACAAGAGCCATGCAGATACTCAAGGAGGTGTTGTCGATGTAAACACGCTGGCAGACCCTCCCCCCTCTTTCCAAGACTATGTACTAAAAGAAGTACGTTCCGACTGTCCCGAGTTACAATTTGATCCGCTACATAATCTTAATATGGTGCTTTTTAATTTAGAGCGACAAAAGCATTGCGAGCTTTAACTACCGTTACATCGTGGGATTTGAATTGAATCAAACTGACCCAGCCATGCCGTCTCAGGATACACCCACAGCGTACTTCAATAATCAGCCATTTCATGCTCTACCTTTGTCGTTGAATTTTCTGGCAAACGCGTACCGAAATTCAATTCGTGGTTCGACTTCAGCCGACATGAGGCTTGTTAATCAGCCATTCCCACGAACTCTGCAAGACAAAGCGGACGACGCCACTGGCTTCGCCTCCGATGGATTTCAGGTTGGGTTCAACATGTCATTCGGAATGTCCTTCTTAGCAGCCTCCTTCGTCGTGTTCCTTATCAAAGAACGTGAAACCAAAGCCAAGCACCTGCAGTATGTTAGCGGTGTGAAATTCCCAATGTTCTGGGCCGCGAATTTCTTTCTGGACTTCATCAATTACATTATACCATGCCTCATCATGATGATTATGATTATCGCGTTTCAAACCAACGACCTAAAATCGGCCGAGGTGCAAGGCTGGCTCTTCCTTCTGTTCGTGCTTTACGGGTTCGCCACAATTCCCTTGATGTATCTATTCAGTTTCGCTTTCTCAATTCCTTCATCTGGATTCACAAGAATGGTTTTTCTCAACATATTTTCAGGTAAACCACTTTTCAATCCCATTAGATGAAAATTTATTATTCACTAAATCCACGGCATGTCTTCTTTAGGAATGGCAACAATTCTGGCTATCACAATCCTACAAATTGAACAGTTGGATCTTCAAAATGTTGCGGATGCGCTCGACTGGGTTTTCATGCTGTTTCCTCAGTATAACTTGGGAATGGGTATCATATTAATGTCTGGCAACTCAGTCTTGAGAGAAATATGTCCACTCATCTTGTGGGGAGGACATATCAAAGGCGACTATTGCGACTATCCGGCCAACAGCACATTAATTGGAAACCGATGCTGCACTCATCGTATGATTCAAACTAGCATGTGCAACGGTCGCGGTCCTCCTTTAATCCATTTGATTTTCTTTACAGATAAAGTTGGCTATGCGGGATGGAAGAAAAATGGAATCGGTCGAAATCTATTATTCTTGACACTCATTGGGGTTCTCTCATTTGTAGTCCTGGCTTTAGCGGAAGGCAAAGTTATCGAGATGATTCGATTCAGAAAGAGAAAGCAAACGGCCACTCCGGTGTCTCCTCTTAATAACAACCAAAGTAAGTTTTGGCTTCATGGTACGCGGAAACCCATGCGATGTTGTTTTCCATTTCATTTTACAGCCTCTTAAGATACACTTACGTTTTTCTGTTTTGACTCAGGCCCACAGGATCGTGAAAATGATGCCCTTGAAGATTCCGATGTTGCAGCGGAAAATGCTCGCATAAGAAATACCAACCTGACACAGCTGTGCAAAACAGAAAATCTCATCTTACGGTAAGCGACAGACAAACACGCATTACAAATCACAATGCCTTATAACTTCATACAGTGAAGCAAAATTCGTACTCTGGTTGCAGGGACTTGAGTAAATACTACGGAAGTTTCTTGGCTGTGGATAAACTAAATCTTGGCGTCCAGGCTAGGGAATGCTTTGGACTTCTCGGAGTAAACGGCGCAGGTACAATAAACATCCAAGGTTCCATTGCAATGTGCGGAAGTGGCAGTAAGAACAGAAGCGATTGTTTCATTTCTTAGGGAAAACAACGACCTTCAAAATGTTGACTGGCGACCATCCTGTCAGCTCTGGAGACGCATTTGTTTATTCTGAAAGCATAAAGTCGAATATTAAGGAAGTGCAGAAGAATTTAGGATATTGTCCACAATTCGACGCCTTAATCGAAGAGCTGACTGGTCGTGAAACGCTGACGCTATTTGCTCGACTTCGTGGTGTTAAAGAAAGCAACATACAGCGCCTTGTGGACAAATTAGCGGCAAACCTCCTCTTTACTGAGCACATCGATAAACGATGTGGAGCCTATAGGTATGTGAAAATAAGGGGATCCGGAGTCTAGATTCAGGACACAGAAGTGATTTCAATCTGAAATTTTTAGCGGAGGCAACAAACGAAAACTGTCGACTGCAATTGCTCTTGTCGGCAATCCACCACTTGTTTTCTTGGACGAGCCAACGACAGGAATGGACCCAGTCGCCAGAAGACATTTATGGAATGCTATTACGGTAATTCACTGTTCACTCTCTGTACTGCTGAGCATTGACTAATTGAGCTCCGGATTTTGTAGCAAATTCGAGATGAAGGAGCATCCATTGTACTCACATCGCACAGGTAAACTCCAAAAAGACAACTTCACCCCGAACGCCATTAGTAATACTTGTTTTTCTTCTTTATAGCATGGAAGAATGCGAAGCTCTGTGCACACGACTCTCGATTATGGTGAATGGAAGGTTCCGTTGTTTAGGATCAGCTCAACATTTGAAAACAAAATTCGGCGAAGGGTACACCCTCATTGCACAAATTTCTACAAAGGAAAGTGTTGTCGGGCAGATTACACGCCAAACTTCAGAATCCGGCCGACGAAGGAGCTCTGCGCACGTCCACGCGCAACCTTGGGAAATACAATTGCAGCCGTTGAGAAACTACATTCAAGTTTCATTTCCTGGTACGTTCACACTTCCCACTACAGGAGCGTAGTCAGTAGTACAATTCTAATTGACTTTTCAATTATCAGGCGCTGTACTAAAAGACATCCATCCTGGTTACGTGCAGTATCACATTGCGACAGATGCGAGGGTGACGTGGGGACAAATGTTTAGAAAAATGGAGCTCGCCAAAGTGAAGTTTGGATTAGAAGCCTACTCGGTCGGCCAAACTTCTCTCGAACAAGTGTTCCTGAATTTTACCAAAGCACAAATCAATTACGAAGATTAGTTTCTAGTTTATTTCCAGTAGTCTTTACAGTTATTTATTTACAAAGCACTGATTCCATCTACATTTTTGTTCTGATCCTGACCTTATTTGCGTGATATTCTTATATTTTGAACTACGAACCAGTGAATTATTCAATAAATTAAGACAGATCAATAAATTATGAGCGCAGTTTTTTTTTACATTCACTGCCCGGCTACGCTATGAAGGGCGCCAAAAAATCTCGTACCACGATGTTTAGGGTCTCATCACTTGTACTCGTATTTGTATAGTCATTCGGCAGCCTTACAGGTTTCATTGTTGTCGTGGTCACTGCATTTAAAATGCTCGGGGCAAGTCCGGTCTTCTCGTTCTCATTGTTGTAGACACGTACCCAATCTACTTCCAAATACGGTTTCGGCCATTCTCTTGCTTCCTCCTCAGTTAGGTTTCCGTATTTACTGGCATCAGAGAAGTGCTCGCCGCCCACCGTCAGACTCAGAAACAGACTCGACTTGTCACCAAACGGCAGCTGACCATTTTTCCAGCATGGAAGACCTTCTTGTTTGCCTTGTGTCCAGTCTGATATGAAGTGCGTGTTCACTTCGTGCACCTTGATACCATCCACGTACCTATCACAAGAATCGAGAGCTCAGTTATCTGCATTGCACTTTTCCAACAAATGATCCACTTAAGTGGTACCTACCATTCGATTCTGGTAGGCACCCATTTAATTGCGAATACATGGAAATCTTTGCTGAAATCCGCCCCTGCAAACGATTTCTCAATACTTCTTGTAAACGCCTGGGTGTACTTCCTCCCGAACTTTGTAGAGAAAATAAGGCTCGATGTTCTTTCTCCGCGATACTCCAGAATGTCGATTTCCTCATACTTGCAGCGGTCTTGGTGCTGGTTAACTGGCAGTAGGTACATGGCCGGAAGTAAGTGTTTCCCCATCGGCATCCGAGCACGGACCAGCATCGTCCCGTATCGGAATCCAAAACCGGAGCCTCGAACACGTGCCGACGTGTACATGACATTGCCGTCGAAGTAGGTCATGCCAGCCCGCAGTATGAGCGTCCCATTCGCGACTTGCAGATTCTTCTCCGACAAGAAGCATTCCTGGGCCATGTTCATGTGTCGCACTTCTGCACACAAGAAGAAGCATAAAAACGGTCTAGCAAGCGCCAGAAATATAGAGTGTCCCAAATTATTACCTTCGCATCCGTCCTCAAAGTCCCAGTAATACTTCCGTAACGAGACTCCGTCGAAGTCATCACTGAATACGAGAGCACCGTCCAATTCTGTTGTGTACACCGGTACCAGGGCACCGAGACAATGGAGGAGGAGAAGTGAGGAACTGGATACCATTAGACTTATGCTAAATTCCATCAGGAACTACGTAATTAATTGGCAGGTATTTATCGATAGCAATTTAGCAATGGAGTACTGAAAGATGACCAAGTTTTAAGCATTCAGCTAGGCGCAGCGATATGGAAAGTAAAAGTGGTAGGTCACTGCTCACAACACGACTAACTAAAGCTAAAACACATTGCATCGTTCATACCGTCAGCAACTGAGACTCAATTGGATTACAGCGTTTACGCCTTTACTGACTGAAGGCTACCTAGCAAGCACCTAAGATTGACCTTCTTCTTTCCTGTAGGCGTTTCAAACCTCTCAAATGGCGTACGACGTCTTGTTGTTTTCTTCACAGGCTCATACGAGATGTGAATGAAATCGAATTTCGCCAGTATGATGAAGTACGAGTACGAGACACAATACTCTAGCTTATAAATTCTCAATAAATCTCTGTACATTTTCCAATACGTGAATTGAAATTGTGCTCATTTTATGAGTGCATGTATTAATTTTCAATGAAACTTGAAAATCAAGTTTGTTGGGGTTGCTTCAGTAGAAGCATTGAAGAACGCATTTGTCTAAGTGATGTTTACTGTACAACATAAGCCTGGGTCAAGTTTCAAGAGTCAATGAGAGTCTTTGTTTATTCACGGAAGTAAAATTCCTCGACAAATTGACGTCGCACAATGCAATATGGAATGTCTTATGAACAGCTAGTTCATAGGCTTCAGCACGTCATCAAAATCGTCAATACCAGGAATCTTGAACACGGTAATCTTGGGCTTTTCTTCTGAGTTGGAGTCATATACTTTCACCCAGTCAATTTCCAGGGTCGGTTTTGGCCAGTCTCTTGCCTCCGTCTCGCTCAGGAGGCCGTACTTGGTCTCTGGAAAATAAGTCGTGCCACCAATGCTGAGTGCGATCACTAAGGCTGATTTCTGACTGAACGGAGACTTGTCCTCTGTGCATGGCTGATTCGTCTCAAATTTATTGGTCCAGTCTGAGCGGAAATGAGTGTTTGCCTCGTAATACTTTTCGCCATCAACGAACCTGTGACAATGATGCAGTTTATCCCCAAATGATCATTAATTCTATTTAATGCTGCAAACAAACCACTGGATTTTCGTGGGCATCCATTTGACTGCGAATTCATGGAAGTCTGCACTGAAGTCTTTGTTTCGGAATACTTTCTCCAAGCTCTTCACGGCCACGTTGTTCCAGCTCCTGCCATACTGCGCGCCCAAGATAATTGTGGACGGTCTCTGCCCGCGCGCAAGTACCAAGTCAATTTCTTCGTATTTGCACTGCTCGTGACGCTGATTCTGTGGCAGCAGGTAAATTGCTGGGAACAAGTGCTTTCCTTTGGGTAGCCTGGCTCGGACGACATAAGTTCCATACGTGACGCCAAAGCCGGACTGTGACAATTTCCCGGAGGAGTACTTCATGATTTCACGTTTGTATGACCCAAGATTGTACTCCTTCGACTTTTCTATCCGGGCAGTGATGATAAGAGTGCCATTTTCAATGTGGATGTTGTTGTTTCCTTTCTTGAAACACTCCAGATTCGTGTCATGTCGCCCTTTACCTGGAAGTTCGTCGAATTTAACGAGGTACGGCTCACACCTTATGTTACTCGAATCTTACCTCCGCAGCCTTCCTCGTAATCCCAGTAGTACTTCCTCAGCTCCTGACCTTCGAAATCATCACTGAATACCAGCGCTCCTTCCCACGGGGTCTGCTTCGGCCGTTTACACACACAGGAGTTACTTAACAGACTTGCCGCCCCAAAAAACACGCACAGCAAAAACCTAATTGGTCTCATAATTCCAATTAAATAAATTATTTCGCTGACGTCGACTGTCTTGTCGGCAACTGCCGTACGCTGTAATTACAGTTGGACAAGTACAATGAACAGTGTACAAGTGACAACGTGAAATTAAAGCTGCTCAAAAATTCTTGTTCTCGCTGCATGACAAGCTTGACTCCACATTGATCTTGACCTCTATACATTGTTGTTTTCAAGTTCATACCTTCTGCTAAGTTTTGCAATGTAATGTAAACGTCTCCTTGAAAAGAAAACGCATTTAAGAGAAAGTGAAATTCTACTGAATGCATTCATAAGTTTCTCTAAAGTGATCTCCTCACTACAAGTAAATTTTAATTGACATGAGGCGGCGGTTGTCATTCTGTGCCACCGGCCGCCGATCATGTAAGCGGAAGACAATCGGAGAAGTGATAAGGTACCAGATTGCAAGGCAATCTCCATGTTTCCAAGGACTGATATGATGGAAACTGGAAATTACGCGGACACACTTTCCATTATCCATTTCCAGTTTCCAGAATGATATTTGAGACGTTTCAAGGAACCATTTCAATTGTCCGTAACCCGTGTATAGCCTGTTGCCTTTTTGTGCTCGGTGGAGGGAATGTGATACAATAGGTTAGATGAGATGAGATCCACCACAAGTGCACAAGGGCAAGAGAGACAGTTCTTTGTCGTTCCGTCAACAAAAGAACACACGCACTTGGTGTTTGAAGCTGCTACAAGAAATACGTTACACATTCCTTGTCTCGATATCATCTCATCCGTCATCCGTTAGCTCAATCTCATAATCCCTGTGCGCATTTCTTAATTGTGAGGTTAATTACAGCTAATAGCAGCACTAACAATAATTACTAGGCAAATTGTATTACTGTGCACAGCCAAGATCAGTGGTCAGTAATGACAAATGCCATGGAAGATTATCAACGAATAGAAAAGCTTGGCGAAGGTGAGAACTTTGTACTTTAAATCACACCGGCTTCTTCACAAGCACGATTTACGATTTGGTTTAACTGGTCTATTGATTGTGAAATGTCTTCAATTATTGCAGGAACGTATGGAGTCGTGTACAAATGCAAACATAGGAAAACTGGCAAAATTGTAGCCCTGAAAAAGATTCGCATTGAGAACGAAGATGAAGGCGTACCGCCAACAGCATTACGAGAAATTTCGATCCTGAAGGAACTGTCAAACCATCCAAATATTGTCGGGTAAGCATAAATGACGTACGAATCAGCTGCACCATCGATCTCAGCGATTACCTTGCAATGTATGCTATTATTGACGGCTGTAATTTCAGATTGCGTGATGTCATCATGCAAGATTCAAAATTACATTTAATCTTCGATTTTCTACAAATGGATTTGAAGAAATATATTGACAGCTACGGTTCTGGGAAATTGTTGGAAATGACAACAATTAAGTCTCTCACTTATCAGGTAAATACCAGTACAGCCGACGACGACTCGGCAAGATTCTGATGAGTTGAAGTTCTCAAGTTCTTTTATCGCAATGAAACTTATGTCTTCACAGTTGCTGCGAGGAATGCGCTATTGTCATCAGCGTCGTATTCTTCACAGAGATTTAAAGCCACAAAATCTCCTAATTGATCAAGAAGGAATTTTAAAGATTGCTGATTTTGGATTGGCCAGAGCATTCGGAGTTCCAATTAGAGCATACACTCATGAGGTAATTCCATTGAGTTCAAGACATTGACATCCTCAGTTTGGAACGGTTTATAAACAATTGAGTATATCGGTTATGGTTTTTCTAGGTTGTCACCTTATGGTATCGTGCGCCAGAAGTGCTTCTTGGAAGTCCTCGATACTCATGTCCAGTTGATATTTGGTCCGTTGGCTGCATCATGGCAGAACTTGTCACAAAAAAGCCATTGTTTCAAGGCGATTCTGAAATTGATCAACTGTTTCGTATCTTCCGGTAGGTATAAGTAAAGTGTGATTCATTGGATTTATCGAAAGATTTATTAATTTCTCTGCACGATATGCTAGAATTTTGAA
Organism: Mesaphorura yosii; assembly: GCA_009869945.1. Taxonomy (NCBI): domain Eukaryota; kingdom Metazoa; phylum Arthropoda; class Collembola; order Poduromorpha; family Tullbergiidae; genus Mesaphorura; species Mesaphorura yosii. Next base: position 230,353 of record WIXG01000063.1, on the reverse strand, counting down.
GACGCCAACAGAAGAATTGTGGCCAGGAGTTTCGGAACTTCCCGATTATAAAGTTTCTTTTCCGAAATGGAACGATAGTACGTTGAATGATCAAGTTCCTCGTTTGGCTGAAGATCCTGATGGAATGGAGTTTCTCCAAAAGATGCTGGTCTACTCACCGGCCCATCGTATTAACGCTAAACAGGCACTGGTTCACAAATTTTTCGATGACTTCGATAAGAGCGGCCTACCGCCAGTCGAGGATGAGATTGTCTAAACGCACTAATTGTCATGCTATGACGGAGCGGGAGTGACCAGGCCATGCATTTATGAAGTTGGGATTCTCAAGCAACTCTGAAGTGGTATAATTGTTTCCAACTTACCTTAGCGTAAGAATTTTTGTTGTTTTAAGAGTGCTTTATAAGAGAAAGCTTGAAGATTCCCTTCCGCCTATCTACTTAAGCATAAATGATATTTGTAAAGATTTACGTACCAAAAGCTATATGTATTTATTACAAGATCACATTCCTGGAAAATTAATTGCTATACTCTGCTCTGGAACAATAAATTGCGTATTGAATTAATTCACTAAACGAGTATGTGATGGAAAGCACAAATTCATCACAGGGAATAGACAAAGAATTTCAACGCAAGGATGAAGCTATGAAGAGCCTTGCACTTTGGTTGCATCGGGTTTACATGATACATAATGCTAAGATGAGTCTGGGAAAAATAGAACCGCTGATTGTCGGCGTTCTTATTTTGTACGATCGAATTTATTGCAGTAATCAGCGGATTGCAGATAACTGATTAACTGGTTGATCTCACGTTCATATTACGTGTAATCAGAGATGAGTGGCGGTGTCTACGGCGGTGGTAAGTACTTTGGTGTTTAGTTTTCGGTAGATTTTGTGAGGCACGCCAGGTTTCAGTCTGTGTTGAACTTCTATCTTAAGTAGTGATTTTATCTTTTTAAGTACTGACTTTAACTAATGATATAATTCATTGTCCTTGGGTAGATGAAGTCGGGGCAGTTGTTTTTGACCCTGGCCACTACTCCTTCCGAGCCGGCTTTGCCGGTGAGGACATGCCCAAAACTGAAATTCCGGCGGTGATTGGATTTACTGACAAACGCTCCAACAACACGAACTCCTTCGAAATCTCCAACAATGAGGTGAATGGAAATGCAAATGCTTCCGGTTTCAACAGTGAGTCACAAAAGCAGGGCAAGCAGTATACAATTGACACAGTGAATCTACATTTTCCAAAAGCTGGTAAGTCTCTTAAACCGCATCACTTCGATGATTGCCTACTCATGTGGTAATATCTTGTACTTCTAATTTATCCCAGGAATGGATATTGGACCGTTTCTGAAAGATGGAGCCGTGGAAGATTGGGATATGTTTGAGAAGATGGTTGACTACGTATACTCAAAGTCTCTAAGCTCCTCGTCTGAACACCATCCGCTACTGCTTTCTGAACCGGCTTGGAACCCAAGAAACAAAAGAGAAAAGCTCACGGAGCTCTTCTTCGAGAAGTGAGAACCCTTCTGTTGAAACTATTTGCTGGGAACAATTGTCTTGGAACAATTTACCGGGAACAATTGTTTCAAAACATAATTGCGGATATAGTAAACAATAAACTGAAGATTTTACTTTGGGAACAGTAATTTTGATGTCTTCCCCTTCTATGCGGAACTTTCGCCTAATTTTTCCTTCGTGTTTTGGTTGCAGGTATCAAGTTCCGGCATTCTTTCTTGCAAAGACAGCGGTCCTGGCAGCGTTTGCAAACGGCCGAAGTACAGGAATTGTGGTTGACAGCGGCGCCACGCATACGTCTGCAATACCAGTGCACGACGGCTATGTCCTCTCACAAGGAATTGTTACAAGTCCCCTCGGAGGCGACTTCATTACAGCGCAATGCAGGAGCCATTTAGAAGAGCAAGGAATTGAAATTGTTCCTCCCTACTTGATAGCTTCGAAGGAGACGGTTTGGGAAAATGAGAAACCGAAGTTCACGAAGAAGAATAATTTGCCAGAAGTGACAAAGTCTTGGTCCAATTACATGATAAAGGTACTTTTACAATTTTTCGGTGAGAAAACAAGTGCGATCAGTATACAATTATGATTTTTCCTTACAGACTGTTCTTCAAGACTTTCAAGCAACCGTTTTACAAGTTTCTGACGGACCGTACGATGAAGAAATGGCTCAGTCGATGCCACAAATACACTACGAATTTCCAAATGGGTACCATCAGGTAACTTGATCGAGATTTTTGTGTGCCTCGACAAGAATGTGCTAATTAGTGTACAACATTGATTCCTTTTGTTTCGTTCAGGATTTCGGAATGGAGCGATTTCGTATTCCAGAACCCTTATTTGACCCCAGCGGTCTTCGTGGTGTCGGTACAACAATGCTCGGAGCTGGTCATCTAGTGACAACTTCAGTCGGAATGTGTGACGTAGACTTAAGACCAGCTCTGTACGGGAATGTCATTGTGACGGGAGGAAATTCACTTCTCAATGGGTTCACTGATCGCTTGAATCGTGATCTGTCTACCAAAACTCCTCCGGTAAGTGCCCGCTGCAGATCTTCGAATTTTTTTTTCATACAACTGCATCTGTGAATTACGAAATGCTTCGCCTTTTGCAGAGCATGAGATTGAAGGTTGTCTCCGCCAACGGCATCGAAAGGAGATTTGGCTCTTGGATTGGAGGATCAATTCTGGCATCCCTCGGCTCTTTCCAGCAACTGTGGATCTCAAAGCAAGAGTACGAAGAGAATGGAAAGGCACAGATTGAGAGAAAGTGTCCATAAACGATTGCGTATTGCTTATCCAGGCATTTCTCCATTTGTAATAACTATCATGTCAGGATTTCTTCACAATTTTTGTGTGTCATGTATTATGTGTATTCGTACTCTTAATTCAGCTTAGAACAATACTTTCATAAGTCAGTTGTATTTTGACAAATTCTGAAATTGACGAATGGAGTCTGACGGTTAGTTACGACATTATCTGGACTTGGTGTTCGTATGACCCATTATAACTTAATCAACATATTGTCATTTGATTGAAGGAAATAAAATTTCAGTGTCTGACAAATTGCAAGTCGTAAACACACCGGCCTTTCAAGCGTGCATGTACAGCATCGCTGAAAAACAGAATCCGTACCAGCCACAGCCTAGTCAATACAATGACATTGAAAATCACGAGTTAGCAAGCAGCTCGTTAACTGGGTGCTTGTGGATTGTGGATAGATTCTTTCATTTTACCGCAACGCAGCGGCAAGCATACCTGAGACTGGTCTGGCAAAAATGGGAGTGACTTTTCTCAAAATGCGTTTAATTGCAATTGCACGTTGAGTGTTTCCTTCCTTTCGTAAGCGCATCACAATTCTCAGCACAGCACAGCTCATAGAATTATGTCCAATGCACCTCACACTGCCGTTCAGGCTCGTGAGGCTGTACCGACCCACTGCACACCTGTTGCACAATAAATGAAGACATTTCATTCATTTCCCACGGCTTGGATTTATTTCAAGCCAAATGTAATTTATTGCTAACATTTAATTAGAATTTTGTAATAAATATACGGTAGTGCTAATGTTACTGCTGGCTGTGGTTGTAGATTTTGGCAGCTTTTGGCGTAATTGAAGCAGTTATTCATACATTCCATGACGGTGATTAGTAGGTTAGTTAGTCTAGAAATTTGAAATTTAAGATTTGACATTGGCAGACTGGCAGCAGATAAGAAGTAAAAGTGCACTTTCTCCGTTCCATTGCCTCGTCTCGTGCAAATCATGGCATCATCTTCTGGAATAGAATTAATTCGCGAGACTGACGTTCGCCACTACTTTATACAGAACGGTGGGATTGTGAAGAACAACGACATTGTCACACATTTTAGATCGTACTTGGCAAATCCAGCCATTAGAGGTAAGTCAGTAGACAAAACTATAAGCAAACCAGTTGTTGTTGGAATCTTTTGTGCTCACACAAATTTTCTTTTTTACACTTCCAGATGAAGCTCGTGCCCAATTCAAGTCCATTGTCAATAAGCTCGCAACTGTCAAAGTGGAAAATGTAAGTTTGCTTTGTGGTTAAGTCTAACATGTTGCATTTTCCTCCATACGCTTGCGGCTTGCCGGATCCACAAACGCAAACGCCAGCATTGAGACTAGGCTAAATGCGGTCATCTCATAATGAAGCGTGAGGCAACCCGGAAAAGATGGACAAAATTAAGCTGAACTTAGGGCATTGGTCTTCTGACTAATTTACAAATTGGGCACGTTTAATTTAGGCGCTTGGCTAGAACAAGAGCAATTTGCATTCAGTGTCTTTTGTTGTGATTTGTGTGCCGAGCGTGCTACAGCCATTGTTGCCATTCAAAGGGACCGTAATTATTTTGCATGTTTTGCCTGATTTGCTGTTTTTGGTTTTGTTGCACGTTAAACACAGGGCGAGAAATACCTTGTGCTTAAACGACAGTTCTTTCCTCCAATCGATGGAAACGGCAACAACGATCCCAGCGGATATCAGCAACAAGCCCCAGCGTCTTATGGCAAGCCTGTCGCTTTGTCGCCATCAGCACCAGCCAAAGCTACCAACCCTGTATTAAGCACCAGAAGCCCACCTCAACAAACCGGTGCTTATCAACAACCGCATGACTACGATTACCATCAAAATTATCCCGGCCAGCAACCCTCCGCACCCGTGACATCGACCAATCCGTACAATTTTAACCCGTACTCGCACCAGGTGCCACCTCCATACATTTCTGCATCTAATGTAAACTATCCGCCCCCACATCAAGGTCAACATCAATATTATCAGCAGCAAGGGCTGCAGCACCAGTCACCTTCGCATTCACAGTTGTCGAAATCACAACCTAGCCTTCATGGGTCCAATTATTCACTCAGCAGCAACCAAAGCCAAGCTTATAACACGGCAGTCACAAACAATGTGTACTTAAACTATCCGCAACATTCCTCCTCGGCAGTATTATACAATAACAACGAAAACTACCCACCTGAGTATGGTCTGCCAACTCTGCCACCATCAATGAATACTTCACCTCCGAGAAGACTCAGCTTTACGTCCCCTTCCGCTTCTGGATTTCCCCCAGCATTTCCGCAACAGCCTTCATCTGCGTTCGATCGACATGGTTTGCCTTCGGGCAGGACACCGCCTCCGTACCGTCCTCCTCCAGCGCTGGGATTAGGCGGGAACAGTACGCCACCTTCTCTGGGACTCCCAACTGGGATGCATGGAACGCGAATGATGAGCCCGTTGTCATCCGGCATTCAAAACTATCGCAGCCCACCACCCGCGGCTTCGACATACACAACGTCCAGAGGATATGATGTTGGGAGTCCAGGACAATTGGGACAAGGATATCACCAATATCAGCGTAGCTTATCAGGTGCTTGTTTTTGTTTTGTTCTGCTTGGCATATTTAATTCCACACTTTGCGCACTCGCACAGCGTTTGTGGCGGCTATGGCTTGAAGATGCATGTCCAACTGGGTCAAAGTGTGAATCTGAACGAACGAGATGAAAAGGAGACTGATGACTGCTTCTGTTGCCACTCTCGGGTTGACACAGACTGAGACTGAATTCATTAATTGCTGTATGCTCACGCTCATAATCTTGCATCCTTAAACTCAGAGCTAACAAAATCGCTCATTCGGCACAAAAGTGATGACTGGCAACCCGTAATTACAAGCAAACTTTCAGTTCTTGCAGTCTTGCAGCTACAGATTCTTCCTTCTAGAAGATAGGATGCGAGTTGAAAGTTGAAGGTATTCTCAGGCGCTAAATCAAGCTAATGCATTCATTAAACCCGCACGCCAAATGCAGATATGCAGCCGTTTGTATCAGGCTCTCAGTTTAATTTACATGCAACAACCTTCCTGCTCATTGCAATTCGGTGCTCACGTTCATTTATGGTGTTGCCGTACCTTGTGTATAATTAACAAAATCAAGGAACTCAGCACCGCACTGCACACATGGAAAAGACTGCAAAAAATTAAGACAACAATAAATCAATTGCTAATGAGTACCTGCTCTTTTGTGTAAAAGATTTGCACTCTTCTGCCGCTTGCACGAGGAACAAAATATTGTATTGTTCATTGAAAAACACGCTGCATTTGACTTGACGTGTTATCATTTTTATTATCCTTTTAGTTATCCGCCCCTGACATGACGTTATTTCCATTCGCTAAGTTTCAGTGCTAATGTTAGCACTACAAGTTGCCAGTACCAGTATTAAGGCCAATGCTAGCAAAAAATATGCGTTAACCTCCCAGTCTCAACTTGCTATGAACGTGCGATATTGACTTCTATTTCTATTCATATTGATGACGATGACGAATCTTATCCTGACCCAGGCTGAGCGAGTACTGAAAACAACACGTGTGCATGTGAGTGAATAATTTTTAACTTGATGCTCGATTTTCAGTACCAACCGCCAGTTAATCGCCTTCATTTCGCATCTGGCACCGTCTGGAAGTTGTTGTGAACAAAGTTTTGTCTCCTGAGTAGGATTTCGCCATTTGACGGTGTTTCGACTTGTTCTCTTTGTGCTGATGTGATTTATGGCGATATGACGGCAAGTTTATAGCCTCCGTCTCAAAGAAACGTTTACAACCAGAAAGGGTCTCGCTCTTTACGAACGTGTTAGCTTGCCGCAAAGAATCCAAAGCCTGTAAGTCTCATTTTTTTTGCAAAGACTAATTTTCTCCGTGAGCGATAACGAAGCGAGCGAGTTAAGCAGTTACATGAGTTGGCACTTAAGAAATTGAGAATGGTCGTTGGGGCTCGTCTTGTTCACGCACCGTGAAATGGTGAAATGTTTTGTGTGCATGAAAAAATCCATTATGGGATTTATCATCTCATTTCGTAATTTCACATTTAAAGCGAAGCAGAGTTGTAAATCCCAACTATTAAAACTATTAAATTGGTTTACACCTTTTTTTAATATCTTTTAATTTTACGTTCCTCCCTGACTCTGACTTTCTATTTTTAGGACCAGCGCCAGGTAATGTAATTTCCTCATCAGGATCAAGACCCAACACTTTAGTCTCACATTCATCTTCACCCACCTCGGTTGCGTTCTTGCAAGCTGCGACGACTACAGCGTCCACGCCAGTGACAGGACTTCAGTTCCAACATCCCGGTCTCCCTGTGCCAGTGCCTGGTGAGGGCATTCCTGCTCCTCCTGTCCCACCACGATTCAAGAGGGGCTCCTCAAGCAGCAATTCGCCCAACAGTGAAGCGAATATCAATCGATCAATCGTGACCACTGCCGCAATGAACAGTGACCAGGAGGCCGTTTCCTCCCGCGGCTCGGTTGAGTCGGGAATCGACAGAGAAACAGACTCTTCTGGAAACGACAAAGAAAATGCAAATCCCTTCAATCAAGCAAGAGCTCGATCATCATCCCTTCCGAACGGTGCTGACACGGACGGCTCAATCAACGGTAGCAACCTCAACGGGAATGGGCACTCTGACGACGCTTCCGAAGAAGCAGAGCAAAAGATCAGCGTGAAAGAACGAATGCAGAAGTTCAACCGCATTGCTTCTGAAAGCGAACTCGGCAAATTAAAGAACAGCAATAATGTAAACAAGGGGAACCAATACGTAAGCACAATCTCACTTACATTCTGGTATAACTTCATGATATTACAGAACCGCACTTCCTGTTCACAATTTGTAATTGGAGTTTCTAAATCGCAAAATGATGCCAAAGCCATAAAATTCATGTGAAGATTGCATTCTATTGGTCTGCGCTTTTAGGTTTCAGAGGTGGACGATGACACAGCATCTCTTTCTTCCGTAAGTGTTCTTTTAAAGTTAATACTCCCTACGAAAATGCATGAGTATTGGAATAAATGAGTTAAAGGAGATTTTTTCCGTGCAGTACGGATTTGGTTATGCGAACACTGAACCACGGGCGAGAGAATGGATTCGTAAAGCTGCGACGTGCGATTATCACGGAATTAACAAAATGGCCTTAGAGAATCCTGCCTTAGTTAGGAGGAAGGATGTCAATGTAAGCAAGATTTCTTGAAAACGTATTGCTTCAATGACAGAGTGATTACTGACAGACTTATTTTTATGTTTCAGGGCGTAAGTTTAAATTTATTGCTAGTTTTAAAGAAAACGTTTTGAACATCTTTAGCTAGTTTTACTGATGTTTGCATTTCTCATCCAATTTGACCGGCGTTTAGTACGTAAGTGTACTAAACTTGACTTGGCTTTAATGAGTAAACGATTCTCTTAACATGAGTCAATAATTTGCAGACCGCTTTGCATTGGGCCGCAAAACATGGAAATCTGGACTTAATTAAATTGCTGGCAGGAACCTTTAAGTCGGATATGCATTCTAAAACCGTAAGTAACGAGGATACTCTCCTACCTAAAGTTGTGTGATTCAAATCTAAACTGTCTTTCGTATTCTTGTGATTTTAATCAACATTGGTGATACCGAATGCATATCATCTTCTTGCTTCTATAGAATGGGGTAAGTTGGCGTTCATCATATCACATTCGCAATTCATATTTTAAATTTACCATCTCACAGGGATACACGCCTTTGCACCTTGCTGCACAATTCTCTCGACATGAGGCTTACGAGCTCCTTTTAAAAGTGTACAGTAAGTTCCCTACTTTTATGGTCCAAATTTTAGACTTACTCGTAAAAGGTGGTAATAGAAATCGTGCTCATGTTACTATTGAAAAACAGATGCAGATCCTAACATTCGAGACCATGCTGGAAAGAAACCAATGCAGTACTTGGTTCGTCAAGACACAACAGTGTCGATGGACACCTTCAAAAGTGAGTCTGGTTCATTTCGCTCTTCTGGTGATGGTAGAAAACAGCCTCCACACCTCCAAGTAGTTAGATCAGAGAGCAGCATTGCACGTGATGCTCCAGTGCTCCTTAGAAAGCAAAATTTGACTGTGCCTGTAAGCGGTGTCTGGAACGGTGGTGGCGGCATGCTGCATGGCGAATCCCTTTTTGACAGAATTCCTCCCAACACTCCGAGACCCGTTTCTGCCAATTCGGAGCAAGCAGGTCCTTCCTCTTCCTTTTCAGAGCCAAGCTCCAGTAAAATTCCTCGAGGCCGTAGAAGCGGAGACCCTGTAGAGTTAATCTCGTTGGTTCACACGGGAAGTTTCGCTCAAAAACCACTTTCTCCCGTCACTGCTAGTAAGAGCGAGAGCAGTCTGCTTGACAAAAGCCAAAGTAGTGCAGGATCCGTTTCTTCTCTTGCGAGTTTCGGATCTTCCAAGTCCTTGCAGTCTAAATTTGGTCTGGGTGGCTCAGATGCGAGACGAAGTCTCAGACGTGGGGTGAAAAAGTTCCTAAAATGAATGCGGGTGTAGCACGCACGAGCGTTAGTAATGTTTATAGGATACTTGAATAGTTTTTTATTTACTTGATTAAATGCACGGTTCATGGTTGTGACATCTAACAAGCTTTTACTCTATCTATTGTAAATTAAAATCATTCTACTACTCTTCTTATTGCACTTTGTCTATCCTGATTGGCTTTTGAAATTTTTGGAGCATTCCACTTTTGCATGACATGAGCTTTGTTGTTTATTGCACTTTGCACAGTTTAATTTTGCTGCGTGCAACCTGATGGTGGTGATTGGATTTGCAAGTCCAGCAACTTCTTGTCATGTATATCTTGTACATTTTCTTGTACATAAACTCCTGACTCGATGGCCGTCACATTCCCAGCTTGTTTTACCCTGTTTCAACGTCACCGAATTCTCACCTGCATGAGAAATTTCAAATTTATCGACTTCGCACGAATATTATTTAAGGCGAATCTCTCTGCTGACCGAACGGAATTTCTATTCAACTCTCAATTTGGTGTAGCAATTTCGAATCTATTTATTGTAGATCTGTCAGATGCTATTACCAAACTTCAGCGTCGCCGTACAATTGACTGTGGTGAAGGGGAATTTTCTTGAAGACACTTCTGCCTAAGCTATGATATGTTTCTTCTGGGAATGGGGACTGAAGCCGTACTTATTTATTGAAACATCAAGATTGCGTTCATAAAATTATATAATCACATTCGTTAAAAAGCCATTTGACTTCTTCGTATTGTAAATACTTCGCTCCATTAATGCCACTCCTTCGACAGACTGTCTACTGCCTCTGCTATCGCTGTAAATATTAGACGTTGAATTTACTCGATGTTTGGTAAGCTTTCTGGTTTAATTGTCTATTGGCTTTTTATGTTCTTCACTCTCACTCTGTCAGCTTTCAAGTCTTCAGTCTTTGCGTTTTATGAAATCGTGCTGATCTGAATTTATTTTTTCTTATGTATGCATGCCATTATTATGTCATATTCGTGCTTTACTGTAATGCTTTGCATTTTGAACGCAGAAATAAAAGAAAAACGTCGGAGCACTGAAAGCCAGCGAGACCGTGACTCAAGTTTTCTTCGTATTGGATCCCTCAACGTACGGGTGAAGAAAACGACTGAGGCATTTGGCAATTTCCTTGGAAAATCAAATTCCTCCACCAGCATCGAACGTATGATGGGAAACCGGTCTTGGGGCTCAGCCGATAATCTGCAAGAAGCATTTGATACAAGCGTAAGATCACAGTCGGAATATCTGTGAATATGATTTTCGCATTATGAAAGTGAATTCCAGCTCAAATTTGTCGAATTTCTCTAGGCTGAAGCTGAGGCAGAGACTGAGAAAGACAGGGAAATGATGCCGCCACCAAACGGCAATGTCGTTCTTCGTGGATCCGTCCCGTCGAGAGATAAAAACAACAGAAGCCGGAGGAGTCTACAAAACAGCGACACGTCGTCTTCGTCAATTAAGAATCACATGAGCAGCAGTGACTCGGAGGAGTCGGATACGGCATGCGGATTCGGATCTGATTGGAAAACTAATTAGACGTTGAATTTTACGTTAATTTAATTTAATTTAGTTGTTAACATTGGTGCATTTATGCACATGGAGAATGAAAATCTCATTTGGTATTCGGATGCTTGGAAAGGAAATACTCCGTCGATCTTCGCGTGGTTGATAAAAAATCGTTAATGAAACTTGCTACTTAAATTGGTAAATAAGAGATAACAGTATTGTAAGAGCTACTTATCTTGCATGAAGGAGAATAATCTATCGTACCTGTATGCAAAAAGGCAAAGGACAACGAAGATTTAAGATTTGATATGCGAAATAAAGTATTTATTGCGACCGGACTGGACTTAAACATGTGTGTGTTTTTACACCGGAATCTTCGTGAAGATTCTACCGCATTCGTAATTCATCAACAAATGCTCATATCAGATTGCATCATTATTGTCGGCAGCCGAGCAAGATTAGTTCGAAACGTACGCCCAACGTTATTATGTTTAGCATTACTCATCAATTCGATTATAACACGCTCGCACGCAGGATTCGCGATTCAACATTACCCTGTTTCACATTTCGGATATTGCGTTCTTGCATTGCATTACCAGCTGTCTGTACTGTACAAAGTTCAGGTTGTTTTCTGGTATAAATAATGAACTACTGGTCTCAAACGGCTCAGGCATCATACATTCGTTTAAGTGGGATTAACGCTGCTCGTTGGTGTCATCAATTTATTCACTTCACCACTGTAGACTGGCACTAGCACTGTACAAACGAGTTACGACTTCACCCACTCAATTCTCATTCTGTTAACCAACGCGCTTCAAGTTCAACAATTATAAATTGACACGTTTGATACTGAACTTATGTGAATATAAAAGGCGCTTAAAATCAAAACGAAGGCCAAACTTCATTCACAGAATGAAGTCGTCTCGGCTGAGTCTTAACTGAGTTTATCAGTCTAGTCTTCGCTATTCTATTCCGTGCTAGCACAAACAATGAACCAAGCACCAGTGCTCAAGACAAGCAACGCCAACATCAACAATGAATTTAACAACTTGATCTCCAAACTCGGGTCAACAATGGTCCTGAGCCACAACCACATTAGATCGGAGAAGGAAAACGTAAACATGCAGCAGGATCAGCAACAGCGACAACAGTGCGCGCCAACCAAGATGAACCACTCGTCGTTTGACGAGAAGCCGCAGCCGACGGAAACGACGATGGACATCGACAATACTGGAGGACACGATGAACACGCGCACACGCACCCGCTGCTAAGCGAGTCAAACGTAGCCTCGGCCATTAACACCTTGGAAGCCTTGCTAAAGACTGAACCCGACTCGCAAGCCAATCCACACTCTAAACTGTTAAAAAGGTTAACATCCACAGCGCGAACGGTCGTGCTGCGCGGAATTGTGTCCAAACGTGCCCAGCGCCAGAAATTTCAGTACATGCTCGCCAAGCACGATGCGGCAGTGGCAAAAAAGAAAGGAATCCGACTTCTCCGAGGATTTAAAGCAGTAAAATTAAAAGAATACTTCAATCACCGTGAGGCAGGGCAAGGGCAATATGAGACTGTGACCTCGCCATTGCCACTGTCACTATCGCCAGCGCCAGCGTCTGTGAATGTAACCCAAGATTCGATGGACTCAGCAATAAGTACTGCTGCCACCACCACCGACGGCACTGAGACATCGCCTTCGTCTTCGTCAATCGCCTACAATTATCAATTCGAGTGCTACGTCTGTAAATCACACACCTTCAAATCGCACCACTTTTACGACCAAATGTGTTCCACTTGCGGCGAACACAATTTCAAGAAACGAACTCAGACTGCGTCGTTGGTCGAGCGCGTCGCTCTTGTCACTGGTGGCCGAATCAAAATCGGATACGAGACTGCTCTGATTTTACTGCGTGCAGGCGCCCACGTCGTCGTCACCACACGCTTTCCTCACGATGCCGCCTTCCGATACTCGAAAGAGCCTGACTTCGAGGAGTGGAAAGGTCGACTCGATATTTACGGAGTCGATTTCCGACTCCTGCACATGGTAGAAGCATTTTGCGCGTATATGAACCAATGCTATGGAAGGTTGGACATTCTGATCCAGAACGCGGCGCAGACCATCAGGCGCCCGGTGCAGTTTTACAAACATCTTCTGGAGTTTGAGGAAAGAAACCTGCCAATTGAGCTGCAGGAGTTGGTGAAAGAGTTCGGCATCGAAGCGAATCCAGCATTGCGTGGACTGAAAACGCCAGCGCTCGAATTTCACGATCACGAGGAGGAAGGTCTTCGAGTTCAGGATTTCACAACCGCCTTAAATCACACTGACCTTGACGACCTTAACGTGACTGCGCAACAATCGGCCGTCGCAACGCCAACTCGTCAAAAGGCATCTTCTTCAACACTTTCGCAGTTACTTGTACACCCCGAAGACTCTTCAACTCCCACGCACTTGCTACCCGCTGGAGCCTATGACGAGCACCATCAGCAGCTGGATCTGCGACCCGACAATTCCTGGGTTCTCCAACTGGACGAAGTTCATACATCAGAGCTTGTGGAGGTGCAGCTTGTCAATTCGATTGCTCCCTTCATAATCCTCAATAAACTAACTCCACTAATGGCGAAAGGCAGAGAAGTCGGTGGCGCCGTTGCCGACAATTACGGCTGGATCATCATGGTCTCGTCGATGGAAGGCAAATTCACGCGCCCGTACAAAACGACTGCTCACCCGCACACTAATGCTGCGAAAGCGGCTCTGAATATGCTCGTTCGCACCTCCGCGTCGTACTACAAAAGCAAATACAATCTGCTCATGAATGCTGTCGACACCGGCTGGGTGACCGACGAGGATCCGGTCCCGTTGCAGGGGTCAAGGCGCACAAAGTTCCACCCGCCGCTGGACGAAATTGACGGCGCAGCAAGGGTCCTGGACCCAATTTTCCAGACCCTGAATGAGAGCAAAGTAATTTATGGAGCGTTCTTGAAAAATTATTCGGTCAGCACTTGGTGATACAAAGACAAACGAGTTGAGGCAAAATGCAACATATTTTTATTAAATCTTTTGCATTTTCCTGAAATCAATAAAATTTGATTCATTTTCATTTTTTGCTGGCCATATGATGGAAATTTTCCTGATTCACTGCTCTGCTCTGCTGCATTAAATCCGTTATCGTTATCATTCATCCGGCCGATTACACGAATGAAATGAAAATGTCACATCTCAATTTAACACTGTCTCAACTGAGCTCATGTACTTTAGCATTTTAGCTTTAAATCACGACCGTATGACGCCAATCATTTCTCCGTCATTCCTGTATCTTAGGCTTTTGAAAATTGGCTATCTCGCCAAATTCTACGTCAGCTCCAAGTCTGGCTCAGGAATCGACAATCGTGCAGTACAGTCAATAAAAATAGAATTTACATAAGTGATGTATGCGAATTGTAATTCTGCCTCTTCTGTCCTTATTTGAGGTTACAGCCACGGCGTATCGTAACGTAAACATTTCGAGTTGGAGTTGTTCACCTTATCTACTCTCTGCTCTGTTTCTGTTGCGCCGTACCGCTGCGGTTGATGTTCTTTATCATCTCACAGCTCACAACGTAACTGGCAACTAAACTTAAAACATTATAATGCTTCATGCATAACGTCAACGTGAGTGTGCATCGCTTTTCATTTTGCAGCCGCTTTTCGCGTATTTTGCCCATCTTCACTTGCTAATGAATTTAGCATTTGCACAAAAGACTGTCTCGGTCTTCTATTGTAATAAATCTCAATTCAATTGTTCGTTGTTCACATTTTGCATTTAATCACCTTCCGGCAATTATTGACAAATGCGGCTACGAACTAAGCATAAACACTAAGACAGACGTCACGAGTCACGACCAAAGCAGAGCCAAGCAAAGGAAAAACTGAAAATATGACATCAGTCATCATTAAAAGTTGAGCAGTGCCGGCTTGTCGATTGAGCGATGAGCGTTAGCTGAAGAGAGTAAATTATTATTACCTGCTGACATTACAAATTGTGCAAGTGCAGCAAAAGGCTCGAACACAGGCCACAAGCCCGTCGAGGTATCTACTTGCTGCAATCTCATTTGTGTGTGTTCTCCGCATTTAGTCATTAGTCATTTAATTCCCTCGTACTCTTATGTGCGCGTAGGAGAACTACAATTATTTTCAAATTAACCCTTTTGAAGTGGTTTAGTTCTCCAAGAGTTGACGAATCGTTTCGACAGTGCAGTGCAGAGTTATTCTACCGTGGCGTGTTTCCCATTATGGGCTATTGATACCTGCTGTCAATAATGTCCCAATAGTCAATTTCTTGTTGACTTTTCTGTCAGGTCACCGTCCGTGTTAACGTTCCTGTTATATCTTTGTTAAATCAATAAGAATTCTCTTGTGTAGTGCGTCCGCGTCAGCATCGTCTCTTCTATTAGAGCAGTATCAATTCTTAGTAGCATGTCCTACTACAATGGCAGCGACGGTGATTCACCGGTCTCCATCCTGGACGCGATTGCCATGCGCCTTGGCAATGACGACAATGTAGGCAAGAAGGGATTCTGCTGCTGCAACACTGCGCAATGGGAATCCTTCATCACAATCGGAGTAACCGCCGTAATTACTGCCTTTCTCTGGAACTCAGTCATTTTTGCTCCTGCCAAACTAGTCGCTGTGTTCCTTCACGAGTTTTCGCACGCACTTGCGACGTGGATGACTTGCGGTCGCGTCACTGGAATTGAGGTGAGTTTACATGCAGATGTCTAAATTCTGAAGGTGGAGGTGAGCATAACGTTGGCATTTTGCTGTGTTTAAGGTTAATGAGAACTACGGCGGGTTAACCAAGAGCATTGGCGGCGTCCGATGGATAACTCTGTCTGCGGGCTACACCGGCTCCGTAATTTGGGGTTCATTCTTTATTTTAATGTCATGGGACAGAATTCCGACTAGAGTTGCTGCTTCCGTATTCATGCTTGCCTGCCTCGCGACTATTATCGTACTTAAGATTGAGGTAATTGCAATATGGCCACTTAACATCATGTTGCTTGGTTCTGAATCAAACCTTAATCAGCTTATTTGTCCTTAGAACAAGAAAATGTGTGGCATGAAGTGTACATTCGGCCTCACACTCCGTTTCTTCATAGTCATACTTGCACTGATCCCTGCCGCGTGTTGGGTGCTTGAGGAGAAAACGGATATTAAGTTTCATCCACTGAAGTGGGTCATCCTGGCGCTTGGAACAATTTGTACCCTGCACGCAGTGTACGACTGTCTGCACGACGTCCTGTTCAAGAAGATTAACAACACGACACAGGGCAAGTCGGACGCAGTCATGTTCGCCGAGGAGCTTTGCGGTACGGCTCGATGCTGGGGGCTGCTCTGGTCCATGATTTCGATTGCGGTGGTGCTCCTGGCCCTCTTCGGGGTTGTGATGCTCGAGGGGAAGTGCAAGTTGATTTAAGTAATCGAGAGAATCAAAATCGAAGTCAAAAAGTTCCTTTGCCTTTCTTCAAGGTTCAAGTCACAAAAGCAAAACACAAAGGCAAATCAACCTTTTTTTTATTCATTTTCTGTTTTTGAGAATTTGACATTTTTGAGAACGACGTTGTTATTCGCCTTGCCCGAATGGAAACTTAAAAGTGATTAACTCAATAATAAGAAGCTTAATTGCATTATTAAACTGTTTTCTTCTCTGCAGTTTAAGATTCTTTTCCGATGGTTCTGCTTCCTATGTCAATTGCCCTTGTTTTGTTCCAGCTCCACCATAGCCCTCAAGACCAGCTCCTCCTCAAACGGCTTCCCAATTACTTGCACTCCAATCGGCATTCCAATCGTCTCTTTCATTACCTTCAGAAGCGACATGTATAAGGCTTTCCAATAAGAACGTTTCAGTCCTAGAGAGAAGTATTTGCAGACTTTCTTACTTGTTTCGCCCGAATTGTGAAGTATGAATCGCTGGGGTCAATTGGGTACTCTTGCGGAATATTCTGCCCGCTTTCATACCCAACATGGACCACTCCGGCAGGGAAGTCCAGCACATTCCAAATCGACATGTAAAGGCCAAGATCTGGTGAGGAACGTGGAATCGAGGAAAGGAAAACTTAAAATTTGTTTCAATCAAAAGGGTTGAGTGCTAATCTCACCAAACGAGGCAGCGTTCATCACATCTAGTGGCAGCGCGGCTGTCGGCGCGACCGGCCCAATAATCAAATCGAGCTTCAGTTCATTCAGTTCGTCCAGCAGCTGATTGACTGCAGTCGTCCGAGCCCCGATCATATCCCAAAGGTCAGACGAATAACGCACGTTCATTCCAAATTGCGTGTTTTGGAGGGGTCCTCGACGAAACAGAGACGGAATGAGAGATAGCAGCTTCTTTTGCCAGTACGGAGTCTTCAGCGCCTTATAAAGGTCTGCGATGCATGGCGAAACTTCTTCGTGCTTAAGTGCGTTGGTCATATGCTGGCCCAAATCCGCACTGCTAACACTCATCAGTACGCGGTTGTATTCGTCCGCATTAGTAAGCTCGAACGGAATGACAGTGTGACCCAGAGATTCCAGGATTGATTTCGCTTTCAGAACCATGACAGGAATGTCGCCCAGCGTCGGACTGATGTGCAGAGAAGTAAAATAGCCAATGCGGAGCTTCTCTTTGGATTCAAACACTTGCGAGTTCCATGAGACTGGGGCTACTTTCGCATCGTATTTGTGCATCGGAGTTTGTTCGCTTAGTAATCTAAATATAGCGGCCACATCCACGGCTCGCTGAGCCATAACGCAGGGAGTTGGAGGAACTGTACAAAAGGAAGTAAAATTACTTAATTTGAGCTTTCAAATCCTGGCTCATCAGACGTCAAAATTAAGGTAAAATTCTTACGTCCAATGCAATTTTCAACGCAGAAGAGCGATCCTCGTCGGCTAACGCGGTTCCTCGTCGTTTTTATTGACGCAATGCCACAGAAATGGGCCGGGTGTCTTGCCGATCCGCCTGTGTCGCTTCCCGTTCCAAACTGACAAGCTTTGGCTCCCAGCAAGCAGCCTGTGCCACTGCTGGAACCTCCAGGGCTCAACGCTTTGTTGAGTGGGTTCAGAGTCTCCCCAAATATCGGATTGTGTGAAGCGTATGCGCAACACAGTTGAGGCGCATTTGTCCGGCAATACGGAACTCCTCCCAGATCGATCAAAACTTGGACAATGACGGCGCTCTGGGCGGATGGCTTGTACAAATTCTTTGCGCAGCCGATCGTCGAGTCGAAACCCTCCAAATGTGTGTCATCTTTCACACAAAAGGGCACGCCGTGCAGTGGACCCTTCGGATTCTCGAATTTGTCCAGTTCTTCGGCCAATTCCTGTATGAGAATGAAGTTAATTAAGAATGGCCTCAAGATGTGAATTCATGGAATGAGCCGTACTTACCATTGCTCGTGGGTGGAATTCGGTGATGCAGTTAAATTCTTCCGTTACTTCAACCGACCTCGTCATAGTCGCTTCCAGAACTTTCTTGGCCGTCAATTCTCGCGTCTGCAGTTTGTGTATGAGTTGCTCCAGCGGCAATTCAACGATCTCCTTCAATTCCTGGTTCATTTTGTACATACTTCGTAAACTCACAAGCTGATTCTCACGATCCGCCAATTTTTGCTGCACGAGACCTCGAAGACGCTTTCGCTCTTGCGCGTCCGTGAATTTTTGGAACGTCCAAAGTCCAAGGCTCACGCCGGCAGCAAGCCCAGCGCCATATTTCAAGAATGCTTCCTTGCTGACCGAAATCGATTGGGCGTGGTCACCGTAATTAAATTTGGCAATGAAATTGCCGTCCATAAAATATGAGTGCAACATCTTCGGAAATTTCTTAAACCCTTGCTAGTATTTAAAAACTAACAGCTGAAGAAGACGTGGACAAATTCGTGAATCGTGGAATAAAGATTAGCGGCCGGTTACAATTCTACCATGTTAAAGAGAGAAACGAAAGATGTTCCTTGTCAGCTGATGTTGTTCGAAGACAAAGCTTAACGAGCTGCATGTAAACATAACGCATGCATTGCTGGTAATGCAACTATAGAAGGAATACGAGTGAGGAGGTTCAAAGGTTAGGCGAACGGCAACTTCTCTTCATTCGTTTGGCCGCAGACAAACCACAGCCACACCGTGTTTCGTGTGTCTGCAAAGTGCGGTTAGTTTATTACAAGATCCGAAGTACATGAGTCGTGAAAATATATGCAATTCGCTTAAGTATACTGGAATGTACGAAAATAAGATCAAAACAGTGATCATAGGTTACATAATTAATTCTAGGTCTGTGGTTGTCAACAAGATCATGATGAATAGGAATCAATCATTTCTTGCATAATTCGGCTTAGAAAATCAAGCCAACTACAAGTTAGTCGCGTCTGGAGGGCTGTTCTCCGGATTGACTGCGGCCACAGCAGTGTCTGAGGTGCCAGGAGCTGGGACCGGAGTGGCGAGACCCTAAAATCATGCAAATTAACTTAATATAGTTTGTCTCTACGCAATACTGCGCCTGTGCTTTGTGAAGACAGGAATTCCAGTAATTCACACTCACCCGAATGGAAAGATCATAAATGATTTCTTCCACTTTCTTTATGTCATACCTGGACACAAAATTCTCAAATTAAATGAGACGCATGACATAAATCTCTCTCTCGTATAGAGAGGAAGAAAGGACGTGACTTACTTCAAGTTGTCGTATCTCTTGCGGAGGTAGTCGTTCTTGAGATTAAGCTCACGAAACCCATTGTTCAAGTCGGACATAAACTGACCAATGCGTATGGGGCGTGAGTAATCACCGTTGATAACACAGTTCACCGTGAAGCGAGACAACTCAGATGCCATTTGTAAGAGCCCTTGAAGGTAGTCTTCGAGATCCAGATACATGTTAGCCTCTTCCGGATCGACTTTCACTTCATTACGTGGGTACAATAAAACAATTTGAATGCCACAAATTATGATTTTACATCACGCTATTCACAAAGCGTTACTTACATCCCATCATTTCGGCGATAATGGCCTGATTGGCGAGCTCCTCACTCTCCAAGAAGTAAATCAATGCGCATGCCGCCGCAATTCTTTGCGCAAGGTGCCGCCAAATATCGTTGTAGTGGAAATATGCTCCTGCTGGGACTTTGGTCTCCAGTTGCTGCCATAATGGTTGAATATGAGTCTGAACGAATAAACGTGCGTCGGCACACAGTTTCTGCAAGTCTGTATTTTGGTGACAATGAATTTTCTGCAGTTGTGTCTGCAACTGTTTCGAGTATCTCTCCAACAGTTTGGTCGTTTCACGGATGGACTGCGTCAAAAAAGAACGTTCGCAGTTTAGATGTTAATCTCACCGCATTTCACGCGAATATTAAATTGAAGTACGAATATTTACCTCACGGACGATCTGATCAGCGTCGATTTGGCCTTGGTATGAATCGAAAATTCGATCCACAGATTTCAGTGGATCTGGAGAAGATTCCGTGGCTGGGTTGGATTTGCCGGCTGTAGCCGGCGTGTTCGTGTCAGTAGTTGACATCTCAATTCTATTGATATGCTTTTAACCAGCGAAGGAAACAGAACGCGATAAGAAATTTGCAATTCCAATGGACGGACAATTCCAAGTTCCAATAGTTCTTTCAAGCACCCTGGAAATTCAATGCACACAAACTGAGTTTTATAGTTTACACAGTTGCATCGAAGCAAACACCGGATTGTGGATTGCACTCAGCAGAATTCAAGCCACGGAGCATAAACCGCCTCGTGATGTCATGATCAAGAGTTCTCCACGGTGGTATCGTCCCGTAAAACTCACTGCTTGGGACTGGGCACCAACAAAAAATGTATAAAATTAGCTCGTGCTCTCGCGTTCATTTCGCGAGTTCACGTTCTCGATCATTTGTGTTCTGTACGATACCGTACCGATCCAAAACACTTTGTTATTTGCAAACATCACATCATCACAGAGTTCCTTAACCCTGTTTACTTACTGTGTGCTTTGTTTCGTTCTACTCTTAACATCAACTAGAAACAACAAAGGGGTACAGTCATGTTTATTTTAAGCATTAGCCAAATTTATGCTGAGCCTCAGTGCTCTTTGTGCTGACAAATGAGTTCACGGTTCAAGGCGCACTCGCCTGCCTGAAATAAAGTACATATTTATCATTTCTAAACTGACAGTTCGCTGAAGTTGGATTCGTTCGATGTTGTGTCTCGCGTCTCATACTTAGCAACACTCGCAGAATTGTGTCAGGCTTAATTTGCTTAATATACGAAACGATATTAACATTCATGAAATTGTGCTCGGGCTACGTATGAACGGAAGCCGATCTGGAGATCAATCATTTGAAGCCGCACCATAAATAAGTAGGTGAGATTTCCTGCCTTAAAATTACTATCAAGGAATTGCAACCATAAATAAACCAATTTTTTGCACGTTGCTATTTTAGGCAGCTCCCTCTGAACCTGAACGTTCCGCCATCGGCGATTGACGCCAAAGCATTTAGCCATAGCTATTGCCATTCAGTATTATCGCAGCAATCAGTACAACCATGAGTTCCAGTAAAAACGCATCAAGCAGCGCCGGAAGCGGTGGCGGCGGTGGAGGTGGTCCGGGCAATAAAAACAAGCCCGTCGAGAGTCTGACAGAAATATTTCGCTGTTTTATCTGCATGGTAAGAACGACTTGGCTCGCTTTATAGCTTTCTTGGATGGAGCTATAAAATTGTTAATATCGCAAATTATGACGTGATAATGAGCTGCGTTGTGCTTGGCTTGGTTCCAGGAAAAGCTTCGGTCGGCTCACATGTGCAGTCACTGTAGTAAGCTCTGCTGCTACACGTGCATCCAACGTTGGCTGGAGACAAGCAATCATTGCCCGCACTGTAGATCTTCACTCCTGCCACATGAAGTGATAAAATGTCGCTGGGCAGAAGAAGTTACCACGCAACTAGACTCGTTAATCCACGCAGCGTCGTCATCGTCAGCGAACGTACCAGGGCTCCTGATTCCGGACAAAGCTCCACGAACAGGCTCCTCCCTTCTGGACGCAATGATGTTGAGCCAGGCCGATCAGGATAAAGAACGCTGCGCAACGCATTCTCGGGAGCAGCTATCTGTCTATTGTACAACCTGCAAATGCTGTATTTGTCATGAATGCGCTCTGTGGAGCACCAATCATCATGGCCACACATTCAAACCGATTGACGAAATCTACAATTTCCAATGTCAGCTTATCAAGGAGCACGTCCTTAAACTGAGACGTCGATTCATGGACCTGCTCGGCAGTGTACAGGAGATCGAAAAAACCATTGACTACGCTACCACGTCAAAGGATCAGCACGTGCGCGACATTCGCAACTCCGTCGAGCAAATGATCGGAAGATTGGATTCGTATTTGAAGACAAAGTTGATGACGCTGGTAAATCAGAAGGGGCACTTAAACAGAAAGTCGGAGGAACTCGACAACTTGTTGCAGGATATCGAAAGTCAGTTGTCCACATGCCCGAAGAGCGAGTTGATTTCTATTGGCACGAAGTTGGTGACAATCATCGACGACACTCTTCAGCGTTGCACATTTACGCTAACGCCGGTCTCCATTGATTTCCAGAGCGAAATCATTCCGAAGTACGACACCTGCAATGTGTTTGTGAGTAATTTCAGCGTTCTTCGTGAGAAAGGAGAACCCTTCTACTCTGAACCACTGCAAGTGTACGGCCATTGTTGGCGTCTGAAAATATACCCCAATGGGAATGGTGTTGTTCGTGGTTCGTACTTGTCATTGTTCTTGGAGCTGACAGCTGGCCCTTCTGAAATTGCAAAGTACGAGTACAGAATCGAAATGATTTATCAGAATGGAATCGATTCGACCAAGAACATGATGAGAGAATTCTCCTCGGACTTTGAAGTGGGCGAGTGCTGGGGATACAATCGTTTCTTTCGCCTGGACCTGCTAGACTCGGAGGGATTTAGGATTCCGGAAGTCGATGCTTTGCAATTTCGATTCGACGTACGACCAACGACTTACTATCAGAAATGTAAAGACATGGACTGGTACATTCAGCAACTTCGGGCCGCCAACCAGCGGCACGCCAGTCCCTTCCCAACAGCTGACGGAACCGCGTCTACTGTCACCACAGGAGCCATCTCACCCGTGGCTGGATCATCAGTTGCGCCATTACTAAATGAGCTCTCAAGCAGAATGGGGAAGCTTGTGGTGAAAACTTCAAAGCCTAAAACATACGCAAGCGTACTCGGAGACTCGCCAACTGCGACCGAGGCCGCCACTTCGACATCAACTTCGACCGCAATGGCACAGGACACACCAGATTTGTGTGCGCAAGGAACAGAAGCCGCTGCCTCTTCAAATCAAATGGGAGAGAATGGACAGCCGCTGGCGCGCAATGGGGACGGAACTATGGCATCGACACAGGAGTCACCCACTTCGGCTACTGGTGCTGCATTCGGCATCAGTTCGTATCTCGCGAATACGAAAGACAGCAAGGAGAAGCGGCACTCCATGACAGAAGGAGAGACAATGAGTCCATTTTACGACGAGTACTTGCAGCTATGTGGTGCAGACAACAACAGCGCCTCGTCATTGCCAGATAACTACTTCCTGTCTGGAAATGACGCTGATGCGTCAGCTGATGATGAAGAGTAGTGAAGGGAAAAGTTAGAAAAAAGGCAGATAGGAACGTGTGCACTTGCAGTATTTTTGTATTGCATGAGTGGATCTAAAGTTGAAAGTACCAATCTGAAACTAAACTGCGAATTGCGCTTCGCCTTGCGCACGGGCATAGTTAGTTAGACTGCCTTCTTAATTATAGTATGCATGTAATTTATTTATGGAGTAATAAAAACGTAAACTCGCTGTTAGATGTTATGTTAGAACACGTGCATGTGTTTATTTGTCATTATTATGTCGTAATTTAATTTTTATGAGTCATCTCTTAAATAAAAGGTCTATTGCTCTAATTAAAAATCTCTCTGTAATAACACTGTTTTTCTCATTTATCTTCAATGCATCATATTACATGCTGCACACAAATAATAACAGGTTTTAACGATGGATTAAAGCCCGATGGTTGAAAGACTCCTCGATTTTCACTTAAGTCGTGTCAGTTCTTAATAATATCTTAATTATCCTGGTTCAGTAAGTAAAGTTAAAGAGGCACCAATTATCCTGGCTCAACCATATTCGTACGGCTTATAAAGAGTGCGAATATCGCCATTATTGCTATCATGTTTAATTATTGTCCAGTCCAAATGGTATTGCCTTAACTGAGATTTTAGTTGCAGAGATTGCTTAAATTCCATCATCCTATCTTAATTTTCTTACACGCTAACATTTATTTGGACTCTGGCTTTGACTTTGGCGACTTGGACCTGGACTTGGGTCAGTGTCGTTGTGATGTCTTGAATTATTCGACGCAGGAGAAACATTCGGCACGGACACCGAATGTGACCCATCCAGCGTTTCTGTCTTCATCGCAGTCTCAATCTTGCTCAGCATCCACTGTGTAAGGTAAGAATAGTTGTGCTGCTTGTTAGTTGTCACAATTTGACAGAATTCCCAATGTTTCGAAAGACAAAAAAGAGATTCACTTTAGCATGCTTGTTAGTTACTTCCTCATTGTTCAAGCGATGCTTGAGCGTATTGCAAATACAAATGGACATAAAATGGCGCATGGCAGTTCACGTTCAGTGCGTGTGCTTGAATGTGAATCGTAACTAAAACGCATACGGAAGCCGAAGCTAAGGAATTGGATTGCTGGAAAACTTACCGTGCAAACATCGGCGGAGTACAAAGGCACAAATAATATTTTCGCCTTCCCCGCTCTGTTGGAGAAGGTGATCTTTTTCTTTTTCTTTGCCTTCAGCTGGAACTTAAGGCCTTTCTCGACAACAACCGGAGGACTATCTAATTCATCCCAAATGTGCGACCAAACAATCTGAAGATTGATTGAGTGAAGTTGAGATTTACATGACCTTTCTAGTCTAGTGTCTAATCCATCTAATGATTATGTTTAAGTCACTTACTGACATTCCACCAAAAATTTCTTCCTTTTTCAAGTACAAGAGGCGTTTGTTCGTGAGCAGCAAAACAAAAGTTCCATGCGGATTAACTAAAGCATGAGCAACGTAGCTGTCAGTTGATATGTATTTGCCCTTCTCTAACTCCTAGTGAATAAAACAAAAAGAAACGTCAGTTTCATGAATAAGTGACCTTTAATTCAATATTAGTTAAGGAAGAAAGAAGATTAGTAACAAATTAAGTGCGTTCATGTACATGGAGTAACTGCATCCCCTCTGCCTCGTGTCGCACGTATGGTTGCATAACCGAGTCTGTTGGAATATGGCGAGGAGGTCTCATGCGCTGAACATCGATGCTGGTTGATGTTGCTCTGTAAAATCGAAGTTGGAGTAAACATTACAGAGCACATTTCCATTAACACTTCCACGGGCATAAAAGTGTCAACTTACTTCTTCACAGCATCAAAAGTTCCACTTGTAAAGTCAACGATCCCAGCCGTCGGTCGTGCCACCAAACCAACAGCGCCCTTTCCCAAGCCCTTGAAGAAGCCACCAACGCCTTCATTTTTAGCACCTCTCACGGGTTTGGTAAACACACCAGTTACGCCGTCAACAAAGCCCTAGAAGTGTTGATATTAAAATGCAATCAAGCGAAAGGCGAAACTAGTCATAACTTCAGAAACGTCGTACCATCACCAGTCCTTTGCCTGACTGCGCCATGCCTTCCGCAACATCATTCCTCTTGTTGAGATTTTCACGTCGTTTTCGCTGATAATCTTCGTCCATCGTTAAAGCTGCCAATCCTTTTCCAAGCGTGCCCGTAATTTTACCCAGCGCGCCAGCGGCACCACCAAGAGTGGACCCAACTAAAGACCTCACACCGAGTGCGAGGCCCTCAGCAAATTCACCGGGACCTTGTATAGCTCCCTAAAATTCGAATCATGGCATCAACACATCAACGAAACGAAAATGCTCGTATATGCTGTTATCCTTAGGCTTAGAAGGCCTTTTACCTGGAATGGCTCATAAAAGAACGCCTCTACACCTTCTGTGACTCCCATCACTAAACCATATGGGTTGCCAATTACATCAAGACCAAGAACGAGGACATAAAGCTGTTTAATGGCTTGCGAAGAATAATGTGAATATGCTTCCGCGTAAAGCTGATCGCCTGACAAGAACATGTGCTGGAGTTCCAAACAAGCTAATCTGTAATAGGAATGAATAAATGAATCATTCTTTTCATTCTAAATACAGATTGCAATGTCATCACCATTAGACTGTACATACTTAAAGACGACGTCTTGAATTTCAGTTAAGGTAACGCCTACGCTCTGCAGTAGTAAATTCAGGAAGTTATTTGACAATTGTGTAGCACCACCCATGGAAAAGCTCACATGAATCTAAAACATGGGAAAAACAGTGTCGTTGTGTCTCACGTCAGTAATCCTTTTCGAAATTCGTGAAACGCATTTTGTACCTTCAGAGGTGAGAAGTGCAAGAAATCGTAAAAGTGTTTCTGCCCTTGCGAAGTGTTATGACGAGCTAGGAAGTTTTGTAATGACGTACACGCTTCCTCGTAATCTTTGTTGAAAAACTCCACCTGTATGACGACAATCATATAACTTTACTTTAACTGCAACTGTATCAACACGCAAAGTACTTGATGAAATATTTACCATGTGCTCCACTTTGCGATCACTTTGATTACTGAATAGGTCGACGAGCGCATTGACAAAGTTGATATCGAGTCTTATGTGAAATTCCTGAATGAGGACTTTGAAGTACTTGAACTGAATTACGGAGCTGTGTGCCGTCCTGCGCTGCATAATGCTGACTTCGGCGAAGGGTTTTGGCTCCGCTATTTCAGAGATTTTGATAATTTTAATTTAGCAAACACATAGTTACATTGATAAAAATATTTTGGAAACCTACCACTACTTGCTGACACACTTTTTGGTGGTGGAATTGGAGCCAAAACAATTCGGAATATGCAATCGTCCAATTGATTGTCAATTTGTAATCTATTGAGTTTGGCATGGATTTGAGTTGAATGTGGAAACTGTTTGTAATGCAGCCACAGGCCGTGTTGAAATACACGGCGCAGATCGAACAGACTTGGCTTGAGAATCTTGTTATCCAGGAAGTCCACTTGCATGCCAATATCCAAGTTCAGAAGTGATTTGACGGGCTCATTTGGAGTGACTGCCTTCTGATTCAGATAGTTTTGGTAGGCTGCTTCAATAACCTGGCTGTCCTTTAGTTGGAGTGGCTTGAAGCGGGGCTTCTTCCCTGGCTTCGATTTTTCCCACCCGATTTCAGAGCTATCATGAAAAAAGAAGAGGTAAAATAGATTTAAACGTCAAATCCTTTTCACATTAGAAAGGTTTCTCACCTTGCTATTCTCATGTACAGCAATTCTTTACATTTTTCGTTGTCGACCAACGATATGCCAATCCCATGAAGCATAATTGTGTAGTCCGCATCAGGAATTTCAATATCCCTCGCCGACTGAAGGTATGCGCACAACATTGGGTCCGGAGTGAACAATAGAACTCTCTGAAGTCCGTCCAGGAAGCACACCCAGTAGTACACTTTTTTCACACTTGAACTAATGTAAAACTCGTAGAATCCGGTACCATCCTAAACACAAGTCTGTTGCAGAAATTGCCTCGACAAAATATTTTGATTGTGCTTGACTCACCCCATGCAGTTTATCTGTGTAAGTGTTCTTCTTCGCTACAGATTGCGGGGTCCAAGTCAAAGTTCTTTTCCCCATTGGGTCCAACCATGTGATAAGCTGCGAGGTATTTGGTTGCAGTAATCTGTGGATGTGACCATTTACGACTAAAACACATTGCTAAGAACTAGAAACGAGTAGGCCTTTTACCTTGTGGTTTCCACTCCTTTTTCGCTTATCTCAATTATACAGTCTGGTGTCGCGTTCACGAGAAGTGCCGGAGCTTGGCCAGGGATAAAATTACTGAAGGTGATCATCGTGGTGACTTCAGTCATATGAATATCGACGTGAATTCCTCCGTACTGAAACACACAAACGTACTCGATCTTGAAACTGTAATTACAACTTAAAGTAATTTGAGTCTCACCTTATTTGATAGCTCGAGCAGTGTATTATGAACTTGGTCATAAACAACTGGTTTACTTCGTATAGACTGGTCATCCTCAAAGCAAACAATAGCTTGCTGCACTTTACTTTTCGGCCAAAATTCAATTGACTTGTTCGGTGGAATGCAAATTGGGTTCGAAGGCAGGTCCTTTTCGAACACGACGATTCCAGTCTTGCATTGATTCACCAAATAAAATCTTGGCGTGAAAATTATTGTCTTCGTCAGACCCCAGCTAGTCAGCACAATTTCAATTCCAACCTGAAAACGAAATCAGATACGAAAATGATGTAGAGGGAAGAAATCAGTTACATAAAATGCTGAACATTACTTGATAGTTTGTAGTTGTAGAGGCGCAAGTTACTGAACCACAACTTCCAGCTACGTCGAGTGAAAACTTCTCAGACCAATCAGACTTTCCTTCGATAGATACCATTGCTTTCTTCTTCGAAAAGAACGCTTTCTCAGGGAAAGAGAACAAAACAGGTTCCTCGATTGACGCAGGATGTCGAGTTACTGGTGAGTCTCTGTCTTCTCCCTGAGACAGAAGTCAAAAACTTTGAGCATAGGTTCGTTCTAATCCTTTTTGACGTGCAAGATGAAGAGGCATTGTTCCAAACCTTATAAAGCAGATCAAGTCCTGTACGATTCACCATCCACGAAGGGCAGTAGACATGGAGTACGACAATTTCATCGGCAACTTCCTTGTGAATTCCGAGCGACATAGTTTTACCACTTTTCTCGGATTGAAACGGGCGAGTTGATAAGTCATTAGTTGCTTTGTTAAGCTTTACAACCGAAGTCCACGACTCATTTGCATAGTTTGAAATCTATAAAAAAAAAGTTAAAGCAATCGTCAGGTTTACTGGCACCGTTTTTTCTTATTATACGTGACGAATTAGATATCGAACTTACTCTCAACTTAAGCTCAAACTCCTTTTTATGAACTTCAATATCAGTAATTTGAACACAATTGCCTTTCTCAGTGGTAACAAGCTGATTTGTGCCTGAAACGTAGTAGCTTAACGCCGTCGGCAGTAAGTTGTCAAGAATTAATGGCGGCTTCAAGGTAATGGTACAGTATTGACTAGCAATTGTTTTCCGATTAGTTCCTTTCCATAAAGCTTGCTTTACTTGTCCGATGACCTGTGGCGTTCATACACAAACTCATTAGTACAGGCGCATGACAAGTACCAATTGCAACGAAGAGCTTGTTAAAGCCTTCTTTTCTTTCAACGTACTTTCATATGAAAATCAGATCCATGCCCAGTTTCTGAATTCCTCGGTCTGCTCGTAAGGTAGGCAACGCCTTGCAACTTCTCCATGAGACTTGTCCAGATGTAGGGAATTGTAGCAACGCTGTGTCTGAAAATAGAACATACACATCAAAATTCAGTTCCGAAATATCCAAAGCACACAAATCCATCGGACTAACCCTTGAGGAGCAAAGAATAGTTCGCATGATTTCGTGTATATCCCTGCCAGTGGAACGTTGTAAGGTTTGTTCTTTTCTGCAGTGCCAAGAAGTAGAAGAGAATTGCCGCTGTTGTCCATGGAGTAAACATCCATTGGTACACTCAGCTCGTTTTGAATCTAAAATTCAGTGACCGCATTGATTGAGTGCAAACCTATGCAAGCTAACCTTTGATCCTTCCGCCCGTTTCTGTTCTTTCACTGTACCTGAACAACACTTCTGATGGTAACGATTTTAGAACAGTCTTTCACGCTAATATCACAAAGGAGTCCATACGCACTTCCCCAGTCAGTTTTCTTCTTTAAATCATAGTATCTTTTCTCAGCACGATTCACAGGAACTTCCTCACTGAACCCGAATTCAGGAATCTGTTTAAAACAATATCGAAATCAAAACATCGTTCGATCGATTCTATGTGAATCACACTGAATTCTTGAAATATGATCACTTCTCACCACTATTTTTAATAAACGCTCCTCTTTCCCTTCTTGCTCTCGCAAAATTGAAGTGTGGTGCTTAGTCATATCGTATGACTGCACCAAGGCCAAGTTCAGTGAAGTCCCGTGCTTCAGTTGTGCTTTATCATAGCTTAGCCCCTTTCGGATCAGAGCAAATCCGCTCTGAGCTAAATCTAACTCAATGTCGCTGCCACAGTCGTTCACTATGGTGTACGGAGATGTTGACACATCACGTTGTGAAACGAGCGCTTTGACGGCTTCTCCAAAGTCTTTAGTAATCATGTTTATCACTTCTAGAGCGGTCTTCGTTATGGTTAACTCCAGGATACTCTGCATTATTAAAGAATCAACTCATTAGCAAAGCACTTTCAGGTAAATTCAACAAATCAAGAAGTAATCTCACATGTGAAACAAGACTAATAGCCATGAACGTCGGGCATTTCTTCGGTACAGGAGAATCTCCAGGAGTTGTGTCAACACAATCGACTGTCGTGTACTAAAGAGTGGATCGAAATTACATTCAGTGTCCAGTCATTCAATTAATTAAATGTGAAGACGTAACAGAAACTAACCTCGAAAAGCAACTCCCACGGCTGATGAGAAACTTTACCATGATGTCGACTTTCAACGGGTTCAACTAAGAATTCCCACATACCATAAATGGCATTGTAGTACGCAGCCTCCAGCTTCAAGCGTCCACCGAATTGCAACTAAATCGTGGAATATAAAAGGCCTTGAAAAAGGGAGCACTTGGTCACATATTTCTGGATTCTTACCTTTTTTGACCAATCAAACATTTGCATATCAAGATCAGTTTCAATGAGAAGGATAGGCATTGTGTTATTTCCAAAGCCAGTTTCAAAAGTAAGTACTATGCATCCAGACTCCAAGACAAGGCGCTCCCGGACAACTAAATCATCGGCCACTTCAAACATTTTAACGATCTTGTCCTCGGGAAAATCGAGCTGCAACGCTTCTTCCGCAACTTCGACGGCAGTGTCTGCTCAAGATTTATGAGAGATTTGGATGGTTATTTTGTTTTCCGTTCCTTCTATACTTTTATACAATTGACACTTCTCACCTTGCTTCAAGAACCAGTAGTTACTGTCGTTGTTATTTTTTATGTTCCAGATGTCGGAATAGTTCTTTCCTTCATCCTTACTCTCCGACGTTGTCGACGGAGCACTTATGGCTGTTGATATCTTGATCAGCAGTTCCAAAGTACCTTTTCACAGCATTAACGATTTTGTAATAGCTAATATAAAATATGGAGCGGTGGTAATTAATACCTGCTGTTAGTCGGATGAAAATGTCGGAGATATTGATATCTATCAAGGTGCCATTCTCATCTGACGTGCTCATGACGAATGTGACTGACATCTGACTAATGACTTCGGCAAGCGTCCCTGCTCTCTTGATGGGATTGTATGTGCAGGTACTCAAAGTCAGTCGATTGACTGCACCCATTATATTTGACTTAGTTCCAAGTGAGGCCAGTTTCATCGATATCTCACACTAAAAGCATAGAAGAAACCCAGAACAAATATTGATGTTCGGGTTATGACTCCAATTGATATTTAATTCAGGCGATTCTCTTACGTTCAGAAGCAGAGCGTTTGTATCGATAGTTTCCATCGTCTCCACAAGAAGCAGATCAGTCTCTCCCAAAGTTACATAAATATTCATCGGCTCGTCCTGGACTGGAGCAACCTCAACTTCTTCCTCTGGTATAGTCTCGATCACTCGTTTCCTCTGATAATCTATATAAAAGATCCAGATTATTAATGTATTTTAGAAGTGAATTGCATGTGCATTTTACAACTGTATCGTCAGCTTTCTTGATACTGAAGAATTCGCAGCATAATAGAAACGACGCAGACCCCGACAGTGATAAAAAAAAACTCAATCTTACCTCCTGAAGCTATGACGTCAACTCCTTGTTCTGGCGGGTTTATTCCTGTCGCGGTTTGACCTTGAATGGTTGGAGTTGACCTCTCCGCAGTTGCAAAGAAACCGACAATTTGAAGTAGGTAATCCAAACACAACACCAGTGTTAAGCTTGGAGATTCAATGTTCACTGCCAATCAAAATCCAATTGTATTAGAAGCATTCTCAAACTTCATTGAATTCGCATTCTTGAAGTGCGTCTAATGAACTTGCAAATCTCACTTGTAGTTCCTTTTTTCCCTGCAGCATCTTTTCGGAAGGTCACTTTAACTAAAGCGGCATCTTGTACAAGCATACTTCTAGTTTTTCTCTGGATCAGGTGTTTGATTTCCCTGGATCCAGGTCTGACATCTTCCAAATTAACATCTTGGACAACCTGACATGATTAATATCTCATGGTATAGTCAAAGATTGGTGACGGATATAGTAGTTAGCATTTGAGAGTCTTACAATATCACAGTTCATGTTCGCATTAGACCACATTGTAAGTCCAACGGATATGTTGTCAATAGAAAAGTCTGCAAAAGCACTGTTTTGCTCACGTTGAAGCAATCCTAGACGGCCATCCTACGAAAGCAGAAGAACAGTAATACACCAAAACCGTCGTTCATTGATTAAACTTCTACGATACAACAATTATTTACCATATTCGATGAACCTTCATACATAACAAAAGCAGTCTTCACAATGAGGATATCTAACTTCATCGTGCAATATTCCTTTCCATGTTCTCGTGCCTTTGTCACAACTGGACCCGCTCCTTCTCTTCCCTGACCACTATCTGATGCTATACAGGACAAATTAAATTCATCTGGCAATGCCGCTCTTCAACAAAATTTACTAACTTACATTTTCGACTGCCTCGTCCAGAACTTCGACGGCTCCGACTTGATGACGGCCTTCGCCTGCTGTCCGCAACAGGAGGAGGCTGTTGTGGCGCTTGCGCCGCAACATTTTCGGTCAAGCACTCCATTAAAGTGTCGTAAT
Organism: Mesaphorura yosii; assembly: GCA_009869945.1. Classification (NCBI taxonomy): domain Eukaryota; kingdom Metazoa; phylum Arthropoda; class Collembola; order Poduromorpha; family Tullbergiidae; genus Mesaphorura; species Mesaphorura yosii. The sequence continues at coordinate 197,465 of WIXG01000063.1, read as the reverse complement.
CTTCCTTGCTCGCCCGAAGCTACTCAACATAGAAAACGAATGGTGAATTAGTGTCTATTTTATAGGCGCAGGCTAATGATGCAAAAAGACTCACGAAAACGTATTCCAATTTCCCAACTACTGCAATATCTGGAATGTCGTTATACCACTCAGACGACAAGTTCCGCTGAACCGTTACAGCCGCAGTCACCGGATCCAACATTAACACTTCAACGTTTATTTGCTGCTTCTCACGGTCAATAATAACTCTGTTGAAGTCAAAGCATTCATGAAATTAATAGTCGTAATTAAGGCAGCACCTAATTCAAGACAGGCCTCTCACCTTGACATTTTCATTTTCTCCAGAACTATGGTCATTTCATCCACTATGACATAGTTTTCTCCCTCACAAATTTTCTTGAAGGAATTTTTGATTTTCAGATGGCCAAAATCTGCTAATATTCCCGACGAATGTTGCCCGTTCTTAGGAATCAAAATTTTTGGCGCCTGGATGGGAAGAATAATTTGTAATTTACGCACAGGTCAGAGTTCATACCGATACGACGGTCATTGCCGTCACTTACATCAAGTTCAATGTCTAGCGCGATACGGCTGGAACTCGCGTACACTTTTTCTGCATTCTCCATGGCTGCTCCTGCAGCAGCAGAGGAGGCCTCTGCTACCGCATCCTTTGCGGCTTGGAATTTATCCACGAAACTCTAGAAGAGCAAAAAAGGTGTTTAAACTGGTGCCAAATTCATTCGAGTTCTGTGTACACTTACAAGAATTTCTTGGACGAACAAACTCAGATATACAATATTTGCCCTTCCAGTTTTAACCTTCACTTTCATGTCCTGTTTACTCATTTCCAAAAGATCCTTTCCTGAGGTGGCCTCATTATACATTGTAACATGTACATATATTACTTTGTCCGCATCCACAGTGAGAATCTGAGATAAAATCAAGAATTTCTCGCCCGAACTACAAGCCACGTACTCAGAAAGTACTCACGTTCTTATAGCATGACGTCGAATCCAAGTTTAACACTTTCAACTCTGTCAGCTCTAGTGCGATAACTGATTTGTGAGGTTTCTGCATAAATTGCATATCCAACTTGCTGAGGATTAATTTCACAATGTTCTGTGACTCCGACGACATTTGAACAGTCAATGAATCCAAGTGAGCATTCACTTGCAAGAGAATATCTTTCTTGTCGACGAACTTTTTTGCAATTGCCTTGCCAGACGCTTCCAATTTTGATACTAACAATGAAAAGACATTTAGGGCATACAAGTTTTGTACAAGTAAAACGCGCGCTTCCATTTTCATCAAAATACGAAATAATTTTACACGAACCTTGCCGGCGAGGCCTGATATCCTTTAGTGAAGCATTCGAAACGGTCTCTACGTCGATTTGCGGCATAGTTTCCAGTGCGTTAGTGTAAGATTCTAATGTTTGATCAGCAAACGCGACCAGTGACTGCAGCGCCTCTTGATGTAGTATCACATCCAATGAAGACATGTCAACCTGGATGTGTTGTTTTATCGCAGATGCGTATTTTTCAGGACAATCTGGTGTTATCTGCGGAAAACAACTCAAATGAGACTCCTATCTCCCATATGAAATGAAGCGAAACTTTCTGTGACATACCATGAACATGTGAAACTTTAGCAAGTACGTTTGGCTGCCTTCTGTCATTGGAGTTTTCAACAAATACAAAGGTCCAACAAGGCCTGGCATCTTTCTGTTGACAGCTTCTAGTGTTAATCCGCCTACGTCAACGTCCACGGAATTCCCGAACGTTTTGCTTATAAATTTTACACGAATTTGGTTCAATTCAAATTTAATTAAAGGAGTTGACGCAGTCTTTGAAAGTCCAATTCCTCGATTAATTTTTAACTTGACAGCTGCAAAGTACAATTCATTAATACAAGATAAGGACACGCATTTAGTCGATAGAATTTATAGCTTACAGTTGACATTAAACTTCATGATGAGATCAATGAATTGCAGAGCATTTTCCGGATTCTCTTTCTTTTTGGTCTCCCGAAATGTTATTTGAGTTACAGCATATGCTTCTGCCAGTGACGGATTGTTTGCCAACTAAATATCAAAATTCTTCACTAGTTTTCACACAAAATTAAACGCAATTGTTGTCAACTCACCGAATCTGTCGTATCACCAATTACTACTGTAGAAGGTATATTTTCATCTCCTTTAGGTAGTGGTAGAGTGACGAGGAGTTGTACCAATTCAATCAGTCGATTTTCAGAAATATCAATATCTAGAAGTGGAAGACTGGCTGCAACCTTCAGTTTGGGTAAGCGGACGTCATCGGTAACTAAACACTGATCCACTTGGATTTCAAAATCACTTGATTTGAACAAATGATTTGCTTGCGTTTTTCCTGTCGACTTCTGGCTCTTGTCAAGCACTGACCTGTAGTCTTCATCAGGAAGCGTCAGCAGAATCTAGAAAGAAGAGTTTACTCAACATGAATTCATATCACTCATTCCTCATTGAAGAGAGTTACTTTACCTGAAGATCCTTTAATTTAATGCTGAAGGAGTCGTAAGACTTATCAAGTACATTTTGCTGATGTTCTTCCACACTTTGTCCGGTGACCTTGGGCAATACAATTTTACTACGCGGCTTAGAAGCCAAATGAATTTGGCCCAAATCTACAATCAAGACGCTTTTCGAGGGTCCTAGCTCTCCACCACTGGGGACCAAAATGTATGGCGCAGTGATATCAACCCGCAATTCTACTTCACCCTTTGACTCAATCAGATATTGTAAACCAGTCGTCGATCGTTCTTTCCATTCATTCAGCGCTGCTTGTGTCTGGGCTTGTAATCTGTTTGAAATTAATACAACATTAGCATTACACATAAAGAAAGCAAGAGTTAAACCATGAAAGGGAATACGAACTTTGATAACTGTATATCCTTCGGAAGAGTGAAGCATTTCACCAACTCGATGATTGTTTTTGAATGATATACAATTTCCAGTGGTTGTGCTGATACCAAAATTCTCTGGTCGACGGTAGAGTCAAGCGGATTCGTTTCAAACAGGACTTGGAACAAATGATCGCTGTCCATTTTCTTCGTTGTCAAAACATTTGGTGCGGCGTCTTTTGCGGTACTCGCCATTCCTACCATTTCCATGCTTCCCATGTTTACTTCCAGCTTCAAGCAATTCCTAACTGGTCGAGTTGACACCCTGAGGACAAAAAAAAGGGTACAGAAAAGAAGTCTATACGTTTCACTAAAGTTAACTTACAACGTTGCCACATTTGCAATGACTAGTTCCATGATTTGACAGTTGTTATCCTCATCCTTCACTGTGCATCGCAACTTCATAAGGTTGAAGTTCAGGTTGTACTCCACATATTCTCTGGGATAATCAATTTGACCAGAATCTTCCGTATAATCAATCGCGTTGTAAAGCTTAGACTTCTCTTCGGGTGTAAGAGCTTGTTCAAATTTCTTAGCAATGTCTTCCATTCCTGTGCCAGTGCTAACATTTTCATTACTTCCTCCGCCGAACCAACCAGTGAAACTGAACCACCCGCCCGTCTCCTTCGGCTCAGGCGGTAGTGGCAAACGATCGACAATCAGTTCAACGTTTTTCCGAACAAGAGTTAAGTTGAACAAGTCAAGACGCTTCTCAAGATCATGAAGAGTTGCTTCAGTTTGGGGGCTGACTTTCTTTTTCGGCGGAGTTGTCAATTTTTCAAGGTAAGCCTGAAGCAAGTTTATATGAGTAAGTGTACTAGAAATAGTTATATTCACTACATCATCATGTACGATTTACCTTATGATAAGCCTTCCGCAATTGACAATGTTCTCGTATGTGATTCCAGTCCCAGTTTCGTTGCTTTCTTTTGACGTCTTCCTCCGCAATGCATTTATATGCAAATTTCCACCAATCACGGTAGTGGCCATGATATGCCGTAATGTTTACCGGTCGGTACTTGCGGTAGTATTGGGCACGGGTCATGGAGTCCATGGAGTCTGCTAATTGAGTAACGTCTTGAAACTGCCGATTGGTCATTCCTAAAATACGAAGTCAAAAGATAATGTGATTTGTGACACAAATACTGCCATGCATTTGCCGAATTGGCGATTTCTTACCCAGTGCTAATTCGCTCATTACAACTTCCACTATAGCCTTTGGCAACGAAAACGGTAAAGGTCCCTTTTCTGGGCTTGGTGTGAGTTTAACCTTGGCATCTGAAGCGATTGGTCCAAGAACTGCACAAACATACAACAACTGCAATGTTAAATCCGTGGCACCGTGGCTGGGAAAATATCTAAAAAAAGAATTACTACCATGTTTTAATCCTGATTTATCATTGACGATCATTTGAATCATCTTATCCAAAACTGCGGGTAGATTGCTTTGATCTAGACTAAGGATCGTCGTGTTGGAATTCCAGTACAGTGAAAGTCCATTCAAACTTGCAATCTACAATAAATATATGCACAACTTACTTCACCTGCCTATGTTTCTGGTCCAACATAGAATTATGAACAGCTAAAGCTTACCTTATGAATTGTTTGCACCATTTCTGAAATGATCTTTGGTTTCCAGTCACTGTCAGTTGTTTCGACCTTTAAGCTCTTTAACACAACTCCAAACCCAAATGGTGCTTTGGGTTTGGTCACGGCGTCTTCGTAACGGACATGAATTGATTCGATGCGTATCTGTACATTCTTGATTATTTGAGTTATAAGCTTTTCTGCGAACGTATCATTTTCCGGAGCTGCAGGGGTTGATCCTGTACAAGAATCGGGATGCTTATGCTTATGCCGGCAAATAGCTGAGGTAATTTCAGATAATCTAACGTCGGCCATGAAACGCTTACCGTGTCTCCTTTTCTCCTGCTCCTTCTTACGAATTTCGTCGAGACGCCCGAGTTCTTTCAGCTTAGCGGCATGAGCAGCATTCTGTTCCGCTTCGGCATTGTACGCTACCGAATGTGACGGAACCACAAGGAGCAGCAAATCCTTTAGATCTAATTCCACCGGAGATGTGTAGAGACTCTTCCATGGAATTTTCATTGTCAATGTGCCTGAAAACGTAATTGCTCATTTTTGCAGATTTTCCAATTAGGAATTGAAGCTGTCGCTTGTATTTCATTCATTACCTAGCTTCCCGACGACCACTTTAAAGGGCAGTCCGAGGTCATCGAGAGCTGACGTCTTGAGGAAGAGATCTCGGAGAACAACATCACCTTGAGGAGTGAAAGACAATACAGTCATTAACCGCTTGTAAATAATAACAAGCAAAAGTATCAACTTACCGCCCCAGATGCCAATACTCAGTTTTGAAGAGTCGAAATTTTCAAAGTAATCGCCGAGAAGACGATTTAGTAAATCGGCAACAACGCTTTCGAACACCATCTTGTTCTGTTGTTTAGCGCTACGTCAGCTGGTTGATGTCTGGTTTATCCAGTATGATGTCTACTTATCTGGCATTATTTGCTTTCTCCTCCAATTCTCAGGTTTCATTCATTCAAAGTTTTCAAAGTCTACCAAACGTGAAACCAAACTTCTACGAACAAAATGCAAACATATTTGTTAGAAATCATTACCGTTTAAGAGATTGAATTATAAACTGATAGAGTTCGAGTCAACTCTGGATTCTGCACCGACACGCCAAGAAAAATTCAAGACGTGTGTATCAGAGTTTCATTTTTATTGCAAAAAGAAGTTGACGCACAGCTGGAATAGTGCCAAAGTTAATTTTGTTTCCCTGAAATGTTGTGCTAGCAGAAGAAAAGAAGAAATAGAGCTAAGTCAAGGGTAATTCGGTAAACAAGGTCTCGCCCACTAAAGCTAATAAATTGCAACTATGGGTTCGATTAGAATGTTGTTCCTGTCATCAAAGTGACTTCCGTTTGGAAAAGATAGTCAAATAGCCAAAGTCCTTCAACACTGTCCTCCATGCTGAACTTCGGCTAAAATGCTGCGTCGTTGTCAGAATAGAATGATGTATAAAATTGATGGAATAGAAAATTCACCTATTCTAGATCTACCCACTGAACTAGATACAATCCTGCGGTATTTCCTGTTGTTTAGGAACTCCTAAATAATTTCCTGAGTGAACAATCTGAAGTCTCCTCGTGTACGTGCGTGATCGGCGTGATGTTTAGCTTCTAGGTTTGAAGTCGAAGTTTGCATGAAATAATGATTGAGGTTAAGAATTTGCCACATAACGAAATAATTGACCGCATACTCTCGCATTCTGGCATTTTGTCTTACGGCTCGCTCGACATATGCGTCCACATGTGTAGGAAATTAATACTGGAAGCAGCGCGGATATAATATAATTATCATTTCGGAACGAGGAACCAAAGTGCAAGTGCAAAGGCTACCTCTTAACACGCATGACGCATGATCCTTATGCAGAATACCGTGCTTGACACAAATTGTTGCCTACCGTTGATTAACTGATCAAACAGAAACGAAAAACAAGCGTAATCGTAATTTCGAAATCTCAAAACACCGGCTAATGGGTATTGATTCATTCAGCAGAATGGCAGAATGGGATCCGTATTATGATTCAGTTATGCGCACGGTGTAGTCCCGCATCTAGAATGATTCACTATCATCAGTGGCAAGCAAGCACATAGCAAGCCTACTGCATATGTTGCAAAAATGACTTTGCATCAACGAGATTGTGAGCTGCATATTATTTCTAAACCACAGCTAAAAGTACGATTACCGAGGCGGTAGCTCATTGCTGTTTGAGATTCAAGTCACTAGTCACGACAGTGTCCGTCTGAGGTCATCTCTAATATAGTTATACTCAATGCATACAGCTGATACATCTAATAAATGCCTACTTCAGCTTTCTTATCTTTGTCTTCTTTCTCACATTTGCATGAACTAGTCTTTATTAAGTCTTAAATTAATGCTTATCGTGATTATGCTGTTTGCATTGAGAGATCAGGATAAGCAAACTCTGTTCTGATACGAAACAGATCCGAGATCCATGAATATAAAATACAAGAAGCCGGTTTTCAGCGAGCGAATTCATGATCAAGGTCACTTCGCTTACATGGGCTCGCATCATTACTGATTTCCATAACTTTCTCAAGGGTGTGTGCATCTTCTCGGCATTGTCACTGATGAATGATGAATCTAAGATTGTCTTTGGCAGCAGCGTAGAGAAACTCTAAAGCGCTAGTTAATGGTACCATTAATTAAATTAAGCAGGATATACCCGTCGTCGGTACCCTGATTTTATCTTTGAGTGAGATGCTATTCTAGATAGATCCTATGAACTGACATGAATCGCGAAAGTAGGGACAATCAAATTTCCTTCAGAGCAGGTGATTATTGCCATTACAACTTTAGTGACAAGTGGAACTCACCTTTATGCTATCATGCCGAATATCTTGTCCAAGGCGCAATGTTCTCAATGTCGTCACTGATCACTGCTAAAGTTCAGTTAGAGGATTAACTTGTGACCTTGTGTGACTGTGACGACTGAATTGATTGAAATCATAACATTCTAGAACAACCAGGTAACTACTGATGATGTAAAAAGTAACCTGAGTACTGATTCACGTGCGTGAGTTGATGTCTTTTGCCACATTCAAATGAAACTGAAAGTCGCACATCTGACTGACTCACGCTCACGCTGTCGGTTGTCCAGCAAATTCGCACAGCAGCTCGATATTGCGCTGAGCAAACAGGGGTTGGATTATGAGATTCAAGCAATAAAGTGGTGCGTACAGGAAATGTACAATTCACAAACAAATGCAACATGGCTTTGTTTACGTTGCTAATTTTTTGTGGGCACGGATGCTTGCGAATATTGTATACTGGCAGCTTAGTTAAATCAGCACATACCAATTGTATGACTTGGCAATACAATACTAACTGGACATTGGTGATATTAACCAGAGCAGAGCTCAATGAAGTGATAACCAGGCTTTCTGTATCAACTGCGCGTATGCATTATACTCTATTACTCCTGTATTCGAGAGATACGGCCGGGATTCTGGTTAGCCATCGAATACCTTTTAACAAAAGCAAGCGTTGACTGGGTTAAAGTTGTTCTCAGAGAAATATTCCGAGACAATTGTTTTCAGCAAAAAGCTTCCCAGATAATTGTTCCATAAAACCTTCCAGACATTTGTTCCCGAAAATGTTCCCGGCTAATTGTTCTTATTGATAATGCGCTATCTCATCCTCAAAGCTGAGCGTATCTCGCTCATGTCACCAAACTCGAAACAATCTTTATCGAATTATGAAGGTCTCGATACAATTAAATGCTGTCTCATACATTCCCTTCTAAATTAATGTATCAACTCGCACCAATCGGTCGCGTTCCAACAAAAATCCATTTACAATATGCACCCGAAAATGCATCCATCCACTTCGTAATCTCACATTAGCGTCAGGGACTCTATTAACAGAAGAATTCACTGATTGCGATCAACTTTGGCCGTCAATAGTTAAGACAAGACTATATAGCGACTCAACTGAACGGTGTCAACAGTTGGTTGTCGAAGATGACAGCGTCCAGCGCCAACCTTTTAATTTGTCTTTCTGCATAAGGTACCAGACAAAAGTATACCAGTAGAGTATGCATAAACTGATTCAATTCGATTGTGTTGGTTGCTGGTGCGAATTGTGCACAGTAAAATCATAATTTCACAGCTGAGTGTGTATCATGCTAATCAATATTGTCAGATTAGCCAAATTCTGTGCGTATTGTGGCCGACTTTAATGAAGCAGCCAGCTTAATAACATTTTTGTCCCTGAATCAAAATTAATTCATTGTTGGACTAGATTCAGAATTCACCGACAGCCCTCGTTGCAGCGAGAACCCAGTGCTAGTGCCGCGCTGAGATTGGATTTAATTGCTTCGGTGGCTTCAGTATTGGGACTGGGAGTGTAGCAAAATGTTCCACATGAATCCTGAATTTCGCTCCATCACATCAATTTGTGTGGTTGAAGATATTACAAAATGTCCGCTTGGATACACACCAGTAAGTCCACGTTTCTTCTTAACATTGGCCATAATTAGTGTGTTCTGTCATCTATTTTTCCTTGTGTTCAGATCGTACGGACACATGATTCGGAAGCTGATGCAGATTTATGGAAAGATGGGTTCTTTGGGCGTCGTATAACACGATACATCTGTGTGTCAAAGAGCCAAGGCCGCCCAGAGCACGTTGTCCAATCGGTACAAATTTTGCAAGATAAAGAATTACCACCAGAAGGATATTCGCTTGTCCAGCAAACTGTAGACTCGAACCAACGAGCCTTTAAGAAGAAGCAGCTTTGCTTCAAATTAGTTCATTTTCGAAGCAACGTTGAATCAATCATCGAATTAATAATACTCGGCAAGTTGAAGGCGACATTTCCGGATGGCTTTGACCACGTTGGGTAAGTCACCCCTTTTTAGCGTGCTAATTTCTACGCTAATCTGAAATCGTTTTTGCAATGCAGTGACATAAATGGGATGCATTTTTGTGTCCGAAAAGTTTCGGCAATTACTCGGCTGAATTCCCCATCACTTTCTTACGGGTACTGTTTAAGAAAAATGAAACTGGAAGTTTCCATCCATCTGCTACATTGCGTTTTATATGTTTGCACAGAATTCTTCCCGGAATCTTGCCTAACGCTGGAGCTACTAACCCAGTGTATCCGAATATTCAACAATCAATGAATGACCTCAACTTGAACAGTGAGTTTATTGCGGCTCCTTCATACCAGAGTCGAGAATTACGTTAATTGAGCGCCTTTGCTTTTGCAGACCGAAATAGCAATGGTAGTACTATCAGTGACACACGCCCCTTTGGGTCGGTTCCGAACTCACCGTCGGCATATAGCACAACTTACCCAACTCATCCTCCGCCAGTAAAACAGTACAGTAATTCTACAACACTGTCGCAAATTTCTGCGCTGGAAGGAATTCCATTCGTGGTCCACGATTCTCTGAAACCTGCGGTGCCAATGGTAATAATTTTCTCGTATACATTCGTACGGGATTCTGAAAGATTGTAGTACATTCTGTCTTTGGAATTTACAGTTCAGTCCAATCCAGAAGAAACCTACAATCAATTTCAAGACCGAAAGCGAGATTGAAAATGAGGTATAATGTTTCAATTTTCCTTTGATTGTTGTTTGAGACGGCTATTCAATAAAACAATGCCGATGTTGCTGTCTTTTCAGTACAATTATGACTTTCACACGGAGCGGGATTTAGTTAGTGTGACTTGGTGAAGCACCGACCGAGTGGCAGCTGCCCAACTGCAAAGATATGACTACAACGCATCAACGGACTCTATGTGTTGCTTTTTAATTTTCAATCGCCATTTAAACGTAGATATTTACTATCACAACATGCATTACTCAATGTGCTAAAGTTTAATTAACAAAATTGCATTTCATTTCGTGTATGCCAGTATAACTAATTAAGCTTGGTTTCGTACCCAATAGAAAGATAAGCGAGTGTGGATTTTGACGGTGTGTAACCAAACGCCTAATTTCGACTTTTCTGCTATTTTGTGCCTAATTCATCGGAAAAATGCGACTTGACTAATTTGTATCACGTAACTGAACTTGAACGACACCCGATTTGTTACCCTATTTAATGTAGCAGTAGAATAATTAATTAACTCGTTGCATGTCATTTCTACTTTCTGCCGTTGTAATTTATCACTGGAATAAATTCGTTGTGCCGAATAAATGCATTCGATCGACCATTGCTGAAAATTTTAACTTTTAAGACGCACCGACGCTAATCTGCGCAATGTGCACTATGTTCAACGGCATCAGCGGCAGGATCAACAAAGCAAGAAACTATGAACAAGTTTCAAGGTTTCATATTGCTCTGTTGAGCCTCACGTGGCTCAAGTGGCAGTGTTTACCAACACATAAAGAATTCGCTTGAACATAGAAAGTTTTGACTTTCTTGACAGTGGAATAATTAGAAACGAAGAGGGAGTGAACGAAGAGTTTATCTCCAAAACCTACTCTCTGCTACCCTTAAAAGTGTAATTTGTAGAAAATATTACCGGTGGTCAAGTCTCAGTTGGAAAGTTCATTATTAAACTCAATCCTAAAGCGAATATTTGCTTGGCTATCCATAATTATCTTATTTAGCATCGTAATTGTGAGATGATGAAGATTGTATTCTGCGTCTGTGTGGAAATGTCAATTCACAAGATATGAAGTTGATAGTGGGGCCTACGATGCTTGGAAGACTTTCTGATACGCTCAAGCTGCAATGAAAAATCACATCCTTTCAACAATCGTCCTCTATGCAGTGATTTTATCATACTACCCCGGCCGTAGCACTAAGGATGGGCTGGATGCAAATAATGAAGTTGACATTGAAGAAGCGTCACTGCTGTTTAAGTTAAAGCCAGAAGAGGAGGAAACGCCCAAGCAGGCCGTGGACCCGAAGAAAACTTTAATCTGGGGACCCGGACTCACACCACATGAGATTGTTTTGCCGGCAAGATATTTCTTCATCCATTTTGTTGATACGAAAGGCAAACGGTAATCAATCTAAGTCTTTAGCTTTGTGACAGGCTCCTTCAGGATAATGTTATTCATGTCATTATGTGTTTAGGTTAAACGAGTCAACAAATCTCGAAGATGTGCCGCATGTTCGTGTTGACTGCAATGGCGATCGACAGAGCTGGAGTCAAATCTTAAATAGAAAAGATGGCAGCTTTATTGTCCGATATAAAGTATTTCAATCATGTGCTTCAGGATTTCGGATCCTAGTCACGTATGGAAGTAATGTGCACTTGGGAAAGTCACCTTATATCATCAAAGGTGAGTTAACAATGCTTGACAGAATCCAGTGGAGTCGTGGTTTATTGTTTTTGCCTTGCATTCAGGCTCAGTACATCCAGATAATTGCAACTGCCCGAAGTTCGACGCTGCCGCATGGCAAAAGAAGGCTGGTTGTAATTTTGACAAGCTGCCAGCCCAGATTGAGCAAGATCTGCGACCGTTCCCACCAAAGAGTGTGGACTTTGAAGATGTTCTCAAGGGCGTGAAGGGGAGGTTTGGCGTGCATCCTGGCTCATACAGCTTCTGTCATTATGCAGTCGTCGACAACGAGGTAACCAAATCTTATGTGTGTGTCTTCCTTTTCTGCATTTTAGCTTTACTCCGAAATGTAAAAACTTCGGTTGCAGGTTTATCGCAAATGTTATGGACAGCATATTGGATTTCATATCTTTCCTGACTCTATACTCCTGTCACTTATCCGAAAAATGTACTTGCCAGATGTGGAATTTATTATGAACATGGGTGACTGGCCACTGTCCAAACTGAAGAAAGGCGAACAACTTCTACCGATTCTCTCGTGGTGCAAGTCAAACGAGACAGCAGACATTGTGCTGCCAACATATGAAATCACAGAAGCGTCGTTGGAAGGGATGGGCAGAGTCTCCTTGGACATGATGACAGTTCAGGCCAATACTGAAAAGACATGGCCGGAGAAAATACCGAAGCTGTTTTGGAGGGGACGTGACTCGAGACAAGAACGACTAGATTTAATTGAGCTTGGAAGAAGGCATCCAGACTTGTTTAATGTCTCACTGACAAATTTCTTCTTCTTTCGTGATAAGGAACATATTTATGGCCCCAAAGCCGCTCATGTCTCATTCTTCAAATTTTTTGACGTAAGTTATTTGTTCTGGCAGAGTTCCCTTCCAAATTCCGTTGTAAAAACATTTGCTCGTTTTCCCGGCAGTACAAGTATCAACTCAGCATCGACGGAACAGTTGCGGCCTATCGTCTTCCCTATCTGCTTGGCGGCGACTCAGTTATTTTCAAGACTGATTCACCATACTCCGAACATTTTTACTCAGATTTGAAACCGTGGTCTCATTTTATCCCGGTAGCAGCAGATTTGCATGACCTGGTTGATAAGATTAAGTGGGCTCAAAATAATGACGCGAAGGCGCATGAGATTGGACAAACTGGGAGGCAGTACGCTCAAGCGAATCTCATGCCACTGAATATCCTTTGCTATCATGTGTCCGTATACAATGTAAGTTTCACCAATGTCTACAGAAGTGAATACTGTGAAATTAATTAATTCCATTAAAATCTACAGGAATTGGCAAAGCGGCTAAAGAATCCTGTCATTATCAGACCAGACATGGAACTAGTTAAGCAGCCATCCGTTCAAGATCCTCGTCTGGTGCCAACGTGCGGATGTAAACCTGAACCGAGGGAGCCGACTTCTGGAGAGGATAAGGATGAACTCTAATAACACAATCTCTGGCTCTAAACAATGAGACGCATGGGAATTAAGTCGCTGGGCGTTTCAGTACTTGCAATACAATGTCACAATGCCAATAATTTTAGTCAATAGTGTTAGAGCCACCGCGTCTCAAAAATACAGATCGAGCAATACTTCAGTACTTACACGCCTTGAATTCAGTAAACTACGATAGTTTATAGAGTTTTGTCATACCTTCATTAGATTGTGATAATTGTCGTGATTTAAGCATGATGCTTAAACAAGCATTTTAGACTGACAATAATCCACCGTACTAACAGAAGAGTAGTAAATCAAGCCTGCTAATAAATCTGCACTGTCAATCGCTGGCAGCTTTTAACTGTTTGACTCTTTCTTTTCCTGAGCCCGTGCTTGGTCGTGACTCATGTAGTATTTGGAACGCCCTGCCCCGAATTTGACTGGCAGATTGATCCAATCTTTCCTTTGGCGCAGAATACATTTGGACCTCACAGGAACAGAGTGAAAACACTGCCAGAGTAAATAAATATCATGAACCTCACGCGTATGCCATACTTTGTACAAATTGTCTCAGATTGCAATCACTTTGCACAAAATGTGTAATCTCAAGCGCAATTTCGTGCACAGCAATTACAAGTTCCTGTTTTCGGTTCAAAGAGCAAAAGTAAAATTATTGCCGAACCCTCAAAGCCTGAACTGCTTTACGTTTGTCTTCAGTCTCACAGTCCCAGACAAGCATGACAATGATTGTATGGCTTAAATGGGCTGAACTCGAGTCGAAGTCAGTAAACTGTGACGCAAAATTCCATCATCATACAACTGCAAGAAAGGCCGATACAATCCACATCCACTCTACAATGTTTATGCATCGTGTAATTGTAAGTACCAAAATTTGCATGGCATCAATTTTAGTACAGTTTTGTGATGGCTACGTGGGGCCGAGAGCAATGAGAAATTGAGTGATTTTGAAATAAGCCTTTTGCATTTTGAAGTTATTCAGCCAAGCCTCAGCTTTGTCTGCAGCTTGCAGTTTGCATCTGAGCTTTAGCTGCTTGCAAATTTCTTCACAAATATAGAACGCACGATAAAGACATTAGTCACCACTCAGCCAGCCAGATTAAGGCAAGAAAACTGAACGAGCGTGACTGAGGACTGGGACAACTCAGGCTTTTCGCAATTTGTAACAATTCCACGCTGTGAGCCGTTCATCTCGTCGAGGAGTTCTCAAATCTACAGACGCAGAAAGCAGAAACTCCGTCCCGTCGATCAGTGATCAGGTAAGATAAGACGAACGGATATGCAAGTTAAAATGAGAAATTGGTGCTTGGGCATGCACGGGATGAATTTATTGACTTGCAAGCTGTGCAGTGCATCGCATTTCGCATGTAATTAACGTGAATCTTCTTCTTTGAGGCCTACTAGATTCGACGAGTTTTGAAGTGTCGTCGAATGCCCCATTTAGTTACCATACCATGCACGCAAAGATAAAAGTGAATGTTAGCGAGGCGTCAGTGTCACATTTAGCGCTGCTCCTGATTTGGACCGAAAGTTGCTAGCTGCATTTTTCATCTTGCACTAAGCATGTGGCAGTCAAGTTCTATTTCTTCTTATAATAAATCTCGTTCATTATAATCGCCATTGTAATCACAGCATGACTTTAAAATTGACAGAGCATTCTGCGTTTGCAGACTAGCCGTCTTAGCCAGTGTCGTTATTCGTTATTGATGATGATCATAAAGATAACACTTGTGCAAATTCATCATCTGTGCATTGTCTCCTCTAAATGCGCACTGATGTGATGTAGTGCGAAATGCGAACGCGAATGCGAATGCAGTCGACGTCTGTCAGTCTTCGCAAATTAAAATTAAACGCAACACACCTTCACTTTTATTGTATCTTTATTTTTACTTGCTTGCTCCCTTGCTATTATGCCTGCCAAATCAAGGTAGACGACGACAAAAAAGCGCATTAATAAATTGCAGTACTCACGATTGGATTTGGGAACTCGTGAGGGACAAGTTTGTTTTGTTGGTCCTGCGAATTGTAAACACAGACAACGACAGCGACAGAAGGTTCAGCTCAATCCTTTCTAAATTGTAAACGCAAACGCTTATCATCTTACATGCAACAACTCAAAGCTGAGATGAGATCCTACTCCAACTCGCTGTTGCAGCGTAAAATGTACGCGTGGTCGTTAGTCGTAGTTTGTCATGATACAAATAAGGTTCAGTCTCGCATTTCGATCGTGGCTGTAGCTGTGGTTCGATATCAGCAGCCTTTACTGAGATTCACACGGCAGTTATTCAGGATTTGGCGGCGCGTGCACTCCTTTTTGTTGTTTAACCTCGATCAGTACCCTTCATTTGTTTTTGACCACCAGTACAAGCAGCATCGCCGCTGGGAGCCTGTGTGAGTGAAACGGGGGGATGGAGTGACAATGGGCCGACAGAAATGTCGTTGCCACTGTCGCCGGAAAGAGATCATTGTCGTAGAATCCTAGGAACTCCTCGCACTAATCTCATTCTACACTGCAAAATGCAAAGCGTCTGCAAATGAAGTTTCTGGAAGCGGTTTACGTCGTTGGGGCTTCCTGTTTCTGCGGCTTGTTGTACGTGTTCGTGGCCTCGCTGCTTGGCGTCCCGTCTCGAACCCCGGTGGCAGTGCTCCCGTTGACAGCGACTGACAGATTGTCTATTGCGATTCCGATCTCCTACGAAAAGGCTGAGCCATTGCCTCCAATTGTGAGTAAACCTAGTACTAAACGGTACGTTGCTGTCGATTTCATTTTGGCTCTTACAGCGCAAGCGATTGCTAAACCGTAATTCAATTGTCTGAATCAGTTTTGATGGGAGTGAGGCCATCGAAGATCTTCCGAGTGACAACGACCCGCCACAGGAGGATGTAATTTACCGGAGCACCAGCAGCACCAAGTACAGCCACAACTTGCTAAAGAACTCATATCCTGAAATTGTCGTGGCCATCGTTGTGTGTGGTGGAAAGCCAAAAATCATCGAGCAAGCTATAACGCTGATCAAATCTGCTATCTTATTTTCGCGACAAAAGGCTAGGCTGAAGATCATTGGATTTACTGATGACAAGTCACGAGAATTATTTTCAGAAAAGGTATGCTCCACTGTAGTTCATGTTAGCGGGTAGAACTAAATGGAAGGCATTTCGTTGCAGTTTCTCGAAGTCTTAATCCAAGGCCAGAAATATCTTCACGATGACGCAGCAGTTAAGAAGCTATCCATTGAGATTCGCCCGACTTGGTTTCCTCCAGAAAATCAGCGTGAATGGAGCCAGCTCTACGCTCCATGCTCGGCACAACGACTATTTTATCCAGTAAGCTAACAATAAATTAGCCATAACATGAAGACCGAAGACGCATGCCAATAATGCCAAGCTAAGCTAATTTCTTTACCACCTTCTTGTCTTCCAGACGATGCTGAAAAACGTGGACGCAGTTCTTCATTTGGATACTGACACAATCGTGCTGGATGATTTGCACAACTTGTGGTTTTACTTCAAACTAATGAACAGTTCCCAGTACCTTAGCCTGGCTCCCGAGCACGAGTTGCCTGGAACTGGTTGGTACAATAAAGAAGCGACGTTTCCGTATTACGGTGCCAGAGGTAATTTTTGAGAAAAAATCACGGAGGGTGAACTTTAGTTTGAAGGTGGGTCAGGTCTTATCCCAATTCTCAGGTTTGAATTCTGGAGTAATACTAATGAATCTCACGAGGATGCGGCAAGTGCAGTTCCAGGGTCGAATTGTCCAAGTTCTGAAAGAGTACCGTGGAAGGACGCTGCCGTGGGGTGACCAAGATGTATTGAATGTATTCCTTCATGATAATACCGGTGAGAAACCACTTTCGTAGCATAAATGGAATCTTGACTCAATTTATACAGTTATGGCTTTTTGCAGACGCTGTCCTGGAACTTCCTTGTCAATACAATTACCGACTGAATCACTGCAAATGTGATTATAATGATAAGAAATCTTGCAACTGTGGTAGCGCAGATGAGAATGGGGTCTCAATTTTCCATGGGAATAAAGGAGCATTTTTCAAGAATGGGTCCGAACACCGGATTCCGTCCATACTGTACGAAACGTTTAGAAAGGTAAGAAAACGACGAGGGCCCGACTTTGGGCTTGGCATCTGATCTTAATTGACTATGCATTTATTCCTAGCACAATCTTCTCAATTCTACGCCTAAAGACTTATTCCGTACTCTGTCAAAGAACTTACGCCAATCACCTTCCGCACCCACTCCAGCCGCTACGAAACCCACGCATTGCAGAAACCTCGAATCAATTCTGCTGAAGAACCTGAAAGAATACGCGAGCGAGTATGAAATTGAGGATCACGACGATCCAGAGGTTGATACGAACACGGGCGTTAAGAAGAATGCAAATGATGAACAGTTTCCCGACTTCTCGCTCGAGAACAAGCTGGAATTCATTGATGAATGACTTCGCCTACGAAGGACAAACGACGACTCACTCAGTTTGTCAGTCAAAACTTGATTGTGATTTATTGGCTTTGTAAAAATGGATAACGATAATAACAATGAATAGTGTAGTAGTAATATCACAAAGTGCAAAACTTCCTATGCAATAAAACGAGACATCACAACTTCTCAGTTTCTACTTCTAGATGCTTAAATATCTGCGATTTTTCCAGCTCCTCAATTTCTTGCTGAGTCAAACCATTTTTAATCTTCAACTTCTTGAGCTTGACCTTCTCACGCTTCTTCAGTTTCTTCTCGTTTGCGACCGACCACGCCTTTCCTTGTTGAGGTCTTTTCTTGTCGGTTTTTGATGACTTTACTGGCCATTTTCCAGTTTCGTTAAATTCACTCAGCTTTCTCTTGCGAGATTCTTCCCTGTTCACATCTTTGTAGGGAATGTTGTTTATGTCAACATTCACTTCATCAAAACTCCTCGGTTTCTTGCCGTGAAGTTCAGAAATTCGTGGGAATTTGATTAAGCCATAGGAGAACGCGATTTCACTCAATTCTAAATCCTTGGTGCGTAGAATCAGGCTGCATTCGTATTTGGAGTATGATTTGAAGTAGGACACAAAGGCTCTCATTGCTCGGTCATAAATTGAGCGGTCTTTTAACTGAATGCTTTGAATGTTCTCGTGTATGGAATCCGGATCCATTCTGCCGTTGGACTCGTATTTTTCGTACAATTTCAATTCTTCAAGCGTAGAAATCTTTTGGCTGATTTTGATGTATTCGACGTAATCTTGCTCCAATGGCTGAAGGAATAAAATGGCTTTCCCTTCATTTCCGGCCCTTGCTGTTCGTCCAGAACGATGAACAAACGACGCAGGATTGGATGGTGGATCAAATTGTATCACCCAATGAATTCTTTCAGTGATATCGATGCCACGTGCTAGTAAATCGGTAGCGGCCATAATTCCAGCGGTCAAATTACGAAACTTTTCAAACGTCTTTAAACGAATCTTCTCCTTCATTTTACCATGAATGGACGTTACAGGAAGATCCAAGTTAAATTTCTTCATAAAATACTTTAACAAGTACGTAAAGTATTCTACACACGCACACGTTGAAAAGAAAATTAAGATCTTCTTATCATGTTCCTCGAGAATAAAGTTAAGCAGAGTGAAAAATTTGTACTTGGGTGGTATCACTGCGTAATAGTTTTCTAGACTAGCCGGCACGCGTGTATTTGTATTCGTGTCGCCTTTATCTCGAACCACAACTGACACTGGATTTCTGAGGCCCGCACGAATTAGCTTAAGCACTTCCGTAGTTTGTGTGGCTGAAAACAGTCCTGTCCTCCTTTGTTTCGGCAAGACACGCAAAATGTTATTCAGCTGCTGCTCAAAGCCTAAATTCAGTAAACAATCTGCCTCATCCAAGATTAGTACTTCAAGTTTCTTCACTGCGGTCAAAACACGAGTATCATTTCTGCGAAGCAATACATCCTCCAGGCGTCCGGGAGACGCGATGATTATGTTTCCACCAAGGCTGCTGAACTTATCGATGTCAGCTTGAATTTGCGTGCCACCAATCATCAAAATGTACGTCAGGTGAGGTGATTTCGTCTTGCCACTCGGAAATGACGTGAGTACCGACTCCAGAACTTTGCTAATTTGGACTGCCAATTCTCGCGTGGGCGCTATAATAATTGCTCCAACTTCGTGCTTCTTCCATTCTTCCTCCCGTCTCAGAAGAATCTGAAGGGTGGGTAAGATGAAGGCTAATGTCTTTCCGCTTCCCGTCACTGCCTCAACAGCAACGTCCTTGTGGTCTATCATGAGTGGGATTGTCGCAGCTTGAACAGGAGTCATGGAATCGAAGCCCAACTGGCCAACTGCCTTCAAGAGCTGCGGGATGAGCTTGATCGATGACCACTCCATGTTGTAAAGGCTTTGTGAAGGTAAGCTAAGTGGCTCTTCTGATACTCCTGGGTGCCAAAATAACCTAAATAGATACAGAAAGGTGCAAAAATTAGCACTGTTGAACTGATTACGAGCTAACATTCACTAAATCAAAGAAGTTACCAACTTCAAGATCACACTGGCCACTAAAATCAAAACAGGCAATTGAATTGAGCACTAATTAACTAATTACTGCAATTAGCTAACCAAATGCTGCTTGTAAACTGAAGCACGTGCTGCTACATCCCAAAAACCGATAACAATTTCGCATATGAGGACTTGAATGTTAAATCTTACCGCGGCTCGTCGCCTTTGGCAAAACTGTTGCTGTTTTTATGTCAAATCGTGTCTTGTTGGAATCAGACTCGGGTGACGTGTAGATGATTTCGTACACAACTCTCTACGTCGCTAATACGGCATCTCATGCAAAATGTACTGGGCACCAAGCTGCAGCATTGTGAGGTATCAAACAGCCTACCAGCAGCACTTACCACAAGAGCAAGAGTCTCAACTCAAAAATAACAGTACTTGCCAAGAACTTATTCACTCCGGTTCAGTCACTGTCCAATTCATTACCTGGCTGTCGTGTCGCCGTAACTTAGCAGTTAACGAGTGCAACTAACTTGATCAAGTCTGATTCGGATTTCCACCAAAGTTGGATAATTTGGATCAGCTTTACTGAAGACGCAAGACTTTCGTGAAGTTCTGACAAACCACCGGCAAGATGGGAAGTAAGTTACTTGACAAGTGGCGTCTTTCATTTTTGAGCATATTGTCCCGTAATTTTGAACTTCTGATTTACACTGCCTTTTGCATTTGCAGTTAAATTCCTGGAAGTAATCAAGCCCTTCTGTAGTATACTACCTGAAATCGCCAAACCTGAGAGGAAGGTGAGTATGCGGCAAGAAGACAGATGCCGGCTTTCGGCATGCTTGTAGTGTGCCATTGCTCTAATTGCTCAATGTCTACTTGTTCCTCAACAGATCCAATTTAGGGAGAAAGTGTTATGGACTGCCATTACCCTGTTCATTTTCCTAGTATGCTGTCAAGTAAGTTTCAACACATGGGTTGCTCAAAATGATGGCGTACATTAGATATATGAGAAACGTCCCCGAGACAACAGCTGAAGCTGAATGACAAGACTTTAGACTGATCTTATTTCCTACCCAATTTAGATTCCTCTCTTCGGTATCATGAGCTCCGACTCGGCGGATCCCTTCTACTGGATTCGTGTCATTTTAGCCTCAAATCGTGGTACTCTCATGGAGTTGGGTATATCTCCCATTGTGACATCTGGCCTAATTATGCAACTGCTCGCTGGTGCAAAAATTATTGAAGTGGGCGATACGCCGAAAGATCGAGCCTTATTCAATGGAGCTCAGAAACGTACGAGAAATTACTGCTTTTGGCTCATTTTACGCTTGTTATTTAATGAAAATGCACGATATAATTTGCAGTGTTCGGAATGGTAATCACTGTTGGACAAGCTATTGTTTATGTGCTAACTGGACTTTATGGTGACCCTGCCGATATTGGAGCTGGAATTTGTCTCTTGATTATCATTCAATTGTTTGTGGCTGGTTTGATTGTCCTTCTTTTGGACGAGTTGCTTCAGAAAGGCTATGGCTTGGGTAAGTTGAGATTCTCGCCAACTTTTCACAAGATGAAGCAACTAGCTTAAACTTTGGACATTTGTAGGCAGCGGTATCTCGTTGTTTATTGCAACAAATGTTTGTGAGACCATTGTTTGGAAAGCATTCAGCCCAGCAACTGTCAATTCTGGTAAAGGAACAGAATTCGAAGGAGCCGTGATTGCTCTCTTCCACTTGCTTGCAACTCGACAGGACAAAATTCGTGGTCTTCGTGAAGCATTCTACCGCCAGAATTTGCCCAATCTTCTCAATCTGATGGCTACCATTCTTGTCTTTGCCGTGGTTATTTACTTCCAAGTATGTCTTACACGTAACACAAAGAAGTCAGGTTTATTATTTTTGGTGAGCTAAACCTTACTGTCATCCATGATCTTCAGGGATTCCGTGTCGACCTTCCAATCAAATCGGCCCGTTATCGCGGACAATACAGCAGTTACCCCATCAAACTCTTCTACACCTCGAATATACCGATCATTCTTCAATCTGCTCTGGTGTCCAATTTGTACGTTATCTCACAAATGTTGGCGGTAAAATTCCATGTAAGTTGCATGCAATAATGATTCGAGAACTCAAATTAAGAAGTTCGAATCTCAGAAAGCGCTGTCAATAATGACACGAATGAACTCTTTTGGTCATAGGGGAACTTCTTTGTTAACCTTCTGGGAGTGTGGGCAGACATTGGAGGAGGCGGTCCTGCCAGATCGTATCCTGTCGGAGGCTTATGCTACTACTTCAGTCCACCTGAAACGCTGTCGCACATTGCTGAGGATCCAATTCATGCTATTCTGTACATAGTCTTCATGCTTGGTTCATGTGCTTTCTTCTCGAAGACGTGGATCGATGTGTCCGGATCATCGGCAAAGGACGTGGCTAAACAACTGAAGGAACAGCAAATGATAATGAGAGGACATCGTGATAAGTCCATGATCCATGAGCTTAACCGGTAAGTGATTTGATCGTTTCTTGGCTTATCTGGCTGAAGACTAGAAACTCATAATTGTTTCTTTTATTCTTCAGATACATTCCAACTGCTGCAGCATTTGGAGGTCTGTGTATCGGAGCTCTTTCCGTCATTGCAGATTTTATGGGAGCAATCGGGTCTGGAACTGGTATTCTGTTAGCCGTAACAATTATCTACCAATACTTTGAAATCTTTGTGAAAGAGCAGAGTGAAATGGGAGGAATGAGCACGCTACTCTTCTAAACTTAAAATGTCAAGACTTTAGTTTAGTCGTAGAGTTATTTTATGTACCACTATTCAAGACAAGAAAGGAGCAATGAATGTATTCCCAATATCAATACTAACGAATAACTAAACTCTAATGGATTCGAAAGGAGGTTGTATTCACTTTGTAAGGTTCACAAATGTGTATTTACTCATAATTAAACACAAGAAGCATTCTGTCAGATTTTATCTTCTTTCCTCATTTCATGCATTTTCAAGATTAGCGAATATATTGCGTGCGTATGTGCGTGCCGTGCAAAGGACTATTGAGGAGTCATTCGTGTTTTCATCAAGTAGCTGTGACACTATTTAATTTAAACAAATTAGGACTTGAAATCTACTTCTCCTTTGTACGGTTTGTGTAATTCTGGTTTCGTGTGCATGTTCTACGTAGTGCTAGCAAGAGATGAACAAGTGATTATATGACTCAATTAGAATTCAAGATTAGTTGATCATTCTGGTTTTGACAACCATTATTGCTAAGAATTACCTTATTTTCGTTTGTAATAAAACCCAGAGCATATTGAAAGTTATTGCATTTGGAATTCTGACAATTATCTAAGAATCGTACGGACAGATTTTGACAAACTAACTTATTTACAGGTCGCAATCGCAACGTTGAGCTCACCAGCTTAATTTTAAGTTCAAAATCGCTCATTCGCAAAACCTTCGTCAAACTTTTATCTCATCACGCAGAGTTGTTCAGTGTTACTTCCACATTGCACTGTTTTCGTACTACGTCATATGTTCTGTCACAACATTACCAGCGAGGCGGTTGTTTGAAATCTCGTACATTTGCTAAATTGCGAAGTTTACTATTTTTCAAGGTGAACTTACACAACAAGCTGTAAGACATTCTGCAACAACAATTTTGACTGTATCTAGTTAAGGACGTCCAGAGAGACCTTTCTATAGAAGTTCCACCGAGATGGCGACTGATAACGAGCAACTTCCGTCGGAATTCGACGTGATTGTCATTGGCACTGGATTAACCGAGTCAATTGTGTCTGCAGCAGCCTCGCGAGTTGGTCACACGGTGCTTCATATCGACCCAAGAGATTATTATGGTGCAAAATGGGGTACTCTCTGTTGGGAATCGTGGACGTCTGGGAATTTTGCAAGGACACCAGAAAGACTGGACAAAGGCGCGCTGCATGACCATAACATTGAATGGGATAATGATGTCCATGGCCTCGAACAAGTCTGGTATCTGGACAAGTTCGACGATGATCCGGAACCAATGAAAGACAAGATTTTCGCGATGTCCAGAAAGTTTAACATTGACATCTTTCCAAAGGTAACCAGACTGTGTGCCACACACGTCGTCAAATGTAATGTAGCCCTCTTTTCTTAACTCATATCTTTTCTTTCCTTTCGTTTTGTGATCACAAAGGTTTTGATGGCTCGAGAGGAAATCATCAAGCTTCTGATTCATTCAAACGTATCCAGATATTTGGAATTCAAATGCATCACAAAATTATTCAGCACGCTGTTACCTCCAAATGAGCACACAATCGAAGCGATTCCTCTTTCTCGTTCGGATATTTTTACAACCAAGACAATCAGCTTGATCGAGAAGAGGAGTTTGATGAAATTCATCGAGTCAGTCATGAAGATGAATGGTAAGAATGAAGAGGAAACGCTTCCCGAATCAAAACATCTTCCCGAAAACAGAAGAAAGGCAGATGAGGCATCGAATTTGAAAACATTCGAAGAGCTGTCGAAGGAGTGCAACTTGTCTAAGAAAGTTCAACATTTGTTGAAATCTGCCGTGCGAACGATGGATGACTGCTATTTTGAACTCGATTCTGTTCCTGAAGATGGGAATGGGAAGGAAGCACGGCAGCTTTCTTGCTTTAATCGTGAATTTTCCGTACATTGCAAACGATTCTTGAAATCGATTGGTCAGTATGGAAATCGGACTCCTTTCCTATGGACTCTATACGGAATCAGTAAGCGGCCCATTCCAGCTAGCTGTTTGATATTCAAGCGTTGTGTTATGCTCATTAATTTACAAAAAATATTACTCTGCAGGTGAAATTTGCCAAGCATTCTGCAGAATGTCTGCAATATACGGAGGAATATTTATCTTGAAGCGCAGCTTTGATGCTGTCTCAACCACTGACCAAGACGGCTACAAGGTTAAAGTTGTGAGTGAGGGCAAAGAAATTAAAGCAAAGAATCTGGTTGTTGGTCCCGAAGTAAAACTTAAAGAGTATTGGGATGAGAAGAGCAGCAGCCCGAAACTACGCCAAGGGATCACGCTTGCTCGCGCAGTATTATTAACGACAGGCCCGAGACTTCAAACGACTTCTCAAACAAATGCAGCTCCTTCTGCTGACGAAGATCCTACGAACCTATCGATCCATCGACTGGATGACATGGATATTATTGAACTGGACGATACCAGCTTAGCAGTTCCGAAAAATTATCGTACGTGCCAAAATGATAGGACAGGCCACAAAACGGATATGTTCACATTTCGATTCTCGATTGTTTGACAGGTCTTCTTCAGGTCACTTGTCCCTACCGATTGTCAGAATCAAATTCTCCGCGTGGGCTGATCGAATATCGGTTGGCACCATTCCTAGATTTCACATATTCCCCTAAACCCCACTCGCCCAGAGAAATCACGCCGCGCCATTCGACACAGACCACCGAAGGTGAAGAACATATGCCAGAACAAATTTCTGAGAATGAGCCTGGACCGAGCAGGTTTGCTCCACCAGCGAGGACGGTGGTTATCTACGGCTCGTACTTCCTGCTAAGCTTCAATGACGACATTCAGACAGGTGACGACATCAAGGCGAATATTTTCTCTTGCTCTGTATCCTCAACGGAGATCACGGAGCACGTAGACAAAGCCAGAACAATTTTCTCCAAAATGTATCCGAATGAAGAATTTCTGCCGAGAGCTCCAGACCCAGCTGAAGCTCATGATGAAAATGAAATCTTTCCTGGTGAAGAAGACGATCGCATTGGAGATGACAATGATTTCGGAAATGTGAATGAAGTTCAAGGTCCACAAGTCGTGAATGCAGTTCAAAATGGGTATGGAGGGGATAATGAAAATTCTGACGAGGACATGGACCAGGACCCTTAGATGGTGACAAGTGTACAATCAAGCAATCGGTTATGCAAGCACGGTATAAATACGTAGGGACGCATTTTCCATATTAACTCTTGTTTCTCTTTCGAATTTTTAGAGTAGAAACGTAAAGCATTAATATGAATGTCAATGTCGTAATATTAGAGTAGAGTAGATTTAGAATAGTTTCACAGTCGTAGTCGTTAGCTTTAAGATTTCCAGAAAGCAGACTAAGCAATGGCTTGGATTGCACGATACTACTTGTTCTGCCAGAATCAGTGAGAATATGATTAAGAATGCGAAACGAGAAACCTTTTATTATGACTCGAGATATCGTTACCCGGATTATAAAATAAAATACACCCTTATTGTAATTGTAATATTGTAATCGCTCGGTAGTTTGGCAAGTTGAGGTCAGTTATTTCGAGAGCCATTCTATCCGCAGACTGCGTGGACATAGACGCTTACTTCCCAAGAATTGCTGCGTAGCCGATATCGTCTTCCCTGTACCCTGTTCGTCCTCCGTGATGATGCCTGTTGTGATTGCGGTACCCTCGAACCGGGTCAACTCGTCTGACCGGGAGGTACGTGCGTCTGCTGGGGCGATGGTATGACGGGTAGAACCGTTTGCGGAAGAAGCCTTCTGAAGAGACGATAACGGATAAAATGACGGTGAGACAAAGGAGAATTGCGTACAGCTTCATGGTGATTGTGCTTGTCCTGGGCTTTCTTTGTGATTCGAGTTCCTGCAATGCAACGTAAAATGAGGCAAAGTTAGCAATGAGAATTGAGAAGTCGGGTCGGCAAACGTATCATTCAGGGCTTACGTTAGTTCAATCTGAGAGGAAATCACCACTTGATGCTTGATAACTTGGTTTCTCTGAAGACTTCCTTTGCGATCTGATGCTGTCACTGACGGATGGCTCTTCTTTATATACTGACTTCTTCCGTCAGGATTCTTCGGCTGACTCGACAGACAAATTGACAGGAATCAGTTATACTGGCTTGTGGTCGCGACTTACGTCATTGCATATTTCTCCTTTCAACAACCCTGGCGCCCGGTGTATGCAGCGCTTGTAGGATGCTGTAGAATGTGTCATACTTTCTTTAATTATGATCACGCATCTAATTCATAACTGTTTCTTTTATTATCATCGGTGTAGTACGCTTTCTGTTCTTTATTGTCCGTACTTCTCCCGAATTCTACGATTGCGCGGGATAGGAAGACAGGAAGAGGTGAAATGTACGTGTAATATGCATGCGAATAATTTCGCATATGCTAACAAGTAAGCCAAATCTTTACATTTCTAACCGTTGAGGTTTATTGTCAATGTTGTCTTTTGTTTTTATTTTGTCAGGAAACCCAAACATAAATACGGCAGGACTTATGTTGAATTGTAAAAATGTAAGGATAGGTTGTGGTTTTCCTCAAGTGCAAATTTTAAACAGGAACCGCTCAAGGTTGATGAACGAACATTAAAAATAATTTCTAAAATCAACACGCAAAATTGTGAGTCTGTCATCTAAACATTACTCAGGCTCGCCAATTCTCCGAATTTTAGTTCTGCGAGGACTTTCTCATTTTTCCCAAATTGGTCGGAAATTCTTTGTGCTGTACTCATTCGTGTCCTGAAATCACAGAACTCATAAATGGACGAAAGAATGAAGTTTGTGACTGCGCATGAATCAGACTTAATTGCTCTCTAACTTAGCTTTCTGCTTCAAGCAATACCTGATGAGTGAGGAACAATTAAATGAGACAGAGGCATGCATTCATTCATTCATTCGCTTCGCAGCATCTGCAGACTTAATTTTATGAATTCCTTGAACTTGGGAGGATCTCAACTAATACAGCTTAAAGAAGTAAGGAGGCCGATTGAGTGAGAAATGACAAAGCTTGCGTTTTTAATTGCATTTCGAAAATAGGCTACTGTAGTCCTCAATATATTACAGAAACATTCTTCAGAGCGGTGCGGTGACTCAGTCGTCTACTGGCCCGAGCTCAGGCCGTCGGATTGTTGACGCATCCCGTGAAAAGCACCAAATGACTTGGTTTGTGAATAATTTGGAACATGAAAGGATGATCCGCATTAAACTCTATTATTTGTGGAATGCAAGTGATTCCAAACATCATTCCTGTGGCAGTACATCCGAGATTAATATTAGTCCAGTCGGTAGTAAACTTGATTTAAGATATTATTGAATTGTAAATTGTAACCTGTTGCTGCAGCCGCCTCGGTCCCTTCCTCAGTAACTTCTATGAATGCTTTCTGAACAACAGCTGAAACGTGAAGTTTGACATCGTCTGTGATTCCAGAGAAATCAGCTGCGTTCGGATCGGAAAGCGTGTTTAAACCCAACTGGAAACAGTAAATAATCAATGCAGGGCGCATGAACAGGGAGCTTGGCACAAGGCAATGTGATCAATTGAGCCAAACTATACCTTCTTTAGTGGTTCGATGAGCTGATGAGTTGACTCAATGCGAAACCGTGGCAGGTTCAACTCTATATCAATGTTCGAATTCATTTGTGCAAATAATGACTCATGGTTAATCGGTTTGGTTTGAAGCTTCTGGAGCCCATTAATTTCTTTCGGGAGAAATACGAGCATTGCCAATTCGTCACCCTGTCACAAGGAGCAACCTTTGCAGCACTTCCGATTTTTCTATCCAAGTACGGCGGCATCAATACCAAGAATTTTATTACCTTGTAAGGGAGTGCTACGACCTGAGTCTGCAACTCGTCCAGTTCACCGTACGGAAACTTCTTGCGCAGATGCATCATGTCAACTTGCATTTCCCTTACTGAACCTCCGTCCGCAATCACACGGAAAGCACTTTTAGCCGTGTTCGCTTTGTCAAACGGAATCTTCCATAATCCCTTGAAGTAAATCGCGTTCACAAGGACGAGTCGTGTTAGTTCGTCCAATGAACTTGGCGAAATCAAGTCCTTGATTTTCGAGCAGGTGACCTGCTCAACCCAGCGATTAATTTCCTGTGCTGATTCAGCCGACTGTTTAAAATTCAGTTGCTTCAATTCATCGATAAAGTACGAATCTTGTAATTTGCTTGAGAATTCTGGTTTAATTTGGAAGCCATGTTGAAGATACAAACGATTAGCTTCCAAAAAATCCAGCTCAGCGCCTTTGTTTGCATCCTACAAAAAATATGAAGGAGAATTGCATACGAAAGGTGTCCTTTAGTTCTGTCTTCTTTGTGTTCCGATAAATTACGTGAACCACGGCCAGTAGCTCCTTGTATCCAGAAGTCAGGGTCTCATCCTTTGGAAAATGACACGCACGTTCAATCTCAAGACTGGTTTGATTACTGGCTCCTTGCTTAGCCATGGCCAGTACCACACTCAGGCTAAACGGTGAATGCACCAGGTTGATATTTGGCGAGGCCTGCACGAGGACCTACGACGAATCGGAAAAACAGTGAATGACAATGACACCAGGTTTCTTGCTACATGGCTGAAAATTCACATACCTTGTGCAAATCATGGCTGAATTTGGCGTTCGCCGAAGTTACAGCTCGCAAATTTTCGGTGTCCATGTTTTATTTTAAAATATGTACAGGGTACACAGCTTCGAAAACTTTAGAAACTGACTTCAATTGTGATTTGAAGTTTTGGACTTTTAGCAGGGAATGCGGATTGCGTTACGTCCTACGTCCGCGCTGATGAGAACTATGGGATGTTGAAAATAGATCACCCACAATTCCCACAAGTTTACTCAGACTAAATTGTGATGAGTTTCAGGTAGGATGTGATCTTTATCATAGAATAAAATGGTTTACTACTCAGAACTTATGTGCTTAATGTTTATCAAATGAGCCATGAAATGAATGATGGATGGCCTTCACGGGTGTGTATGCAATGTTCGACAAATCACACTTTTTTAAAAATATTTCCCATCACAGTGAAAAATACTGGTAAATACCGCATGATACTATGATATGTGAAATATTGGGAAATGCCCATATATGCCTTTAAAATGGGTAAAAGCTAGCTTTATTTCGTTCAACTAGGCTGTTAGTTTTAACAAAAATTAATAAATATTATGAAAAATTAACGGTACTTACAAGTGAATAGGGCAATTTTCTCCAATTTTCGAAGTTTTCTTCTGGAGAATACCACTTTTCTCCAATTTTAGGGAGTATTTCACAATTTCACACCTTGCGGGCAATTTCCCAGAACGTTATCTACTGGTATTTACCACTGTGATATCACAGTGGTATATACCATGGTCGAACACAGTGTGTATGTATCAGATACCAGATGACTCATTTCGCAACTGTCAAGTTTTACGTCATTATGCATTTGCGGTAAATGCATAAATCTGTCGACTGTCCGGTTCAGCGATGCTGCAATTTAGCAAAAGGAAGAACGGATTAAATGCAGCAAAATGCTAAAGCCCGGTCACGAGTGTTTACTGTCTAAAATATAATCTAGCTTTTGCTAAAGTGCAATTTATTTGTTCATACTTTAACACTTCCATTTACTATATTAGTATACAACTCTTGGTCTAGCAAAACATAATCCGAGCTATTTCTAGAAAAATATATGCAATCATTGCAAATGTTGAATCCCTCCTTTTGTAAATCAACTTTCTTCAACTTGAATGTCCCCGTCGTGCTGATTTCACTCAAAATTCGGATAAACAAAGGTCGGGCGTATGACGGGAGCTGACGGGTCAGTTCAGCTGAGAGCGACTTCAAGTCCAGTTTGTGCTCCGGGTCGTAGATCGCTATCATTCCGGCTCGTCCTTCGGTTCCAGGGATTTGCACTCCGTATGCGACACAATGAGCGGTTGGATCTTCATCCTCAGGCACTGCAACTCGTACTTGGTTCTCAGTCGCGTGTTGGCTGATAATCCATTTATTCACGACAGATTCCACTTCCGTCGTGGATACGTTTTCGCCTTTCCAGCGAAATGTGTCGCCGATTCGATCCTTGAAGTAAAAGTAGCCGTACTCGTCCATGACGAGAATGTCACCCGAACGAAATGCTTTGTCTCCATTCCGAAACACGTTCTCCACGATTTTCTTTGCAACCGAACTCGAGTCCGAGTATCCCTCAAAGTCCCTGAATGGATGTTTGGCATTTATGATTCCAATGAATTCTCCGGGCTCATTCGGCTGACAGCGAATGGCCAATCCTGTTTTCTTGTCACGTATGATTTCTCCCGTGAACTGGTCCACCTTTATGATCACGACCGGTGACAGCCAGCGAACAATTCGCGGAATGAAACCCACAGCGCCGACTTTGCCGTCAAAGTTGACTGTGGGTCAGAGTTTGAATCAGGTCAGTGATTGTGACAGTATTTGAAGTCACGCCACGGATGGAACTTACTCAGGTTACAATTTCCCTCTGTTGAACCGTAAAGCTCAGACACTCTGACATTAAATCGCGTCGTGAATTCTTCCCAGATTTCCGCACGCAACCCGTTTCCAAACATTCGCCTCACTTTATGCTGCGCGTCTTGTGGTCTCGGAGGCTGTGCCAGCAAGTAGCGACAAATTTCTCCGATGTACTGGGTTACCTGCGGATAGTAGAAAGTTCCTGAGACGCGGTGCCGCCTAATTTCACAAAGCAAGACTTGTACTTACAGTGACGTTATACTTGATGCAATCTGTCCAGAAGTTGCTGGCAGAAAATTTCTTGCGTAAAGCAATGGATACGCCAAACAGTAGCTGACCAACTCCCATTATACCACCGGCAGAATGATAAAGTGGAAGAGCGGTGTAGAAAATGTCATGCATGGATATTCGTTGGACAGTATTGCTTGCAGTGGCAATGAACAGGAACCTGTTTAGCAACCAGTTCATTAACTGTCGTAAAATAGGTGTTATTTTATTGTTGGGCTCACCGTCCATGTTTTATTATGGCTGCTTTTGGGAGTCCGGTTGTTCCTGACGTGTAAATGTAAAGGAGTCGATCCGTAAAGCCAATTGACTCCTTGGCTATCGGCTTACACGCTGAAACTTCACTGAGTCCAGTTCGAAGGAGAATTACAGGAGTAATCGAATTGGAGGGCACAGCGACATTATTTCCGTACTCGAACATTGGAATACTCAATCCAAGCTCGCTCACAGCTGCAAATAAATTTGTTTAAAACGAAATCTGTTTTAACTTCGAATTGTGAAGACCTGCCACAAGTGGAATGAACAAACCATTCGCAACTTCAACTCCATAAATCAACCCTTTGCAGGTGGCCGCTTCCAGTGAGTGCTGCAATGGCTTGCGCCTGAGGTTATAGTTAATCAGCGCAGGAATCACGCCAATCTGCAATGCATATTCGAAACGCATATAAAATGCTTTCTTCTTGCCAGTGCATTCACAAGCATTTCCTCGTCGAACCTTCGCTAATCCCATCCAAATTGCGAGATACTCTGGGCGATTTTCCATGAACAACCCGACCGTGTCGCCCTTCACGTATCCTCTGCTTTGAAAGTAGTTTCCAACACGATTACTGAGCTCTTGGACATGCCGAAACGTCCATTCCTGGTCCTCGTAATAAAAGCAGACTTTGTTCGGGTGTTTGTTAGCAGTTGAGTCAAACATTTCGTGGACCGTCGCATTCCTCCATTGCAGCCACTTGATTTTAACCAAGAATGGAAGAGCACGACGGGCGCCACTGCGAAATGCGAGAAAATCAGATTCGATGCGATCCAAACGCGTCCTGGAATTTTGCGAAAGTCGAGGCTTACTCAAGATCTCTCGGAATAGTCTTCAGGCCAATGAACACGAATTTTCTCTTGAGGATCAGCAGAATCAGAATCAGACACACTAAAACGATGCTGATTATAGTGAATAAATTCTCGGACATGAAGTTTCCATCCTCCGTGTCCAAATCTGTGCGATTCATCTTGAGCAGGAAGTCAAGTAACAGACAGTTGCTCGAAGCTCGAGACCGGACTGAAGTGAAGACTATGCCGTCTTCGCTGCGTGGCGAGAGCACGATCGACTGATCTTTAAAGTCATCATAATCACGGACCTCATGCTCATGAACACGAGCTTGGATGTTATTGGGTGCTATCACGCATGGAGATCAGAGACGGAGATAAGGAAACTGCCTCAATGAACGAGTACATTCATTTCGTGTTTAGTGAAGAAAGACGCTACTGAGATGAGCATCGTGTTGTGTCCACGTCCATGCCCTTTGTCCTTATTAACTTTGGCCTTTGTCCTCTGCCAAGGTAGTACCCTTAACGTAACAAGAGTTCAGAGTCTCCAGAAGGAATTGGCTCCGGTTCTGCATGAACGGGTTAAACACTTGGTCGTAATCTCAAGAAATGTCAATTGTAGAATAGCTCACTTGTTTCCGGCCGTTTGTAATTTCTCAAATCCAATAAATATGTGCCTCTGAAAACGAAGATTATTCTCAGCCAGCATGCACACCGGAGCTGCATGAGAATTAGTACTAAAGGAGCTATGGCTCCTGCGGAGAAGAGGTAAAGAGGTCAAAGTTCAAACAAATTTTGTATTAGTAAATACGCGAGAACAGCATGCTGATTAAGATTTAGTTGACTGGCCCCGCAGTTTCCTTTAAACATGATCAGAGTATTCAGTCATCGTTCATCGCAGTTCGCAGTTCACAGATCGAAATCAAATGAGTATACGGGTCAATCATGTTGTAAAACAATCATTTATGTCAGAATTTGAGTTTGGAACCTTTTTCTGTGCAATGTACAATGTGCGGGTCGAATAAAGGGACTTGGGTCATTTCTGTATAAAGCAATGAAGTAAGATTGCGAATTGAAGGAGGAAGGAAGCCATGGCAGAAAAACGTAGCAATCGCATTGCCATAAGTAAATTACAAACAATTTGGAGCTTTTCGAGAGAGTTTCATGGGCGAAAGTCGCTAATTGTATCAGGAAATGGTAGCACGAGCCAATGAACCCATGGGCCAAGAATTTCACATTCGAATTCGAGTCAATCGAGCATATGAGAGTGCACAACGATTTTTCGTTCACAAAGTTCAGAAAGAACCGTTCTGCAGTGCCAAGAATTTCCGAATTTCTTTAGTTTTTCGAGTTTAGTTTAGTCTAAGCCAATTGTGTCAACTTTCTCAGTACAGTGCAAAGCAAAATGTGTCAACCCACTGAGCCCACTACCAAAGCTGCCCGCAGTATGGTGGATAACATTGACGTACTTGTGCTCTTCGCAAGGATTGATGCGACAAGAAAGTGCTGGCCACCGATGAGGAGGAGTTTCCGGACTGGGCTTCCCGAAGATCCATGGTTGTACGGGGAGGAATACAACAGCTTTTACCGCGTCCAGCATTACCCTCCCTTTTTCAAGAACCAATAACAGTAAATAATTCGATCCTGAGATCCTACGCCTAGTCACTGCTTGACCTTGAACGGTCTTGTCGCTTATTTCCAGTAAACTAGGAGCAGCAACGACAACAACAGAAAATTTTTGGACAAAACACCATACACCTGGTCACGAATTAATTCAATAATGGGTTCAAGCACGTCTAGCTGATGAAGGCCTGCCATACAAGTCAGAAATAACAAGGAGCCGTTTGTGTTTCAACGACAAGACTGGTGTTTAGTATTTGAGACAGACTGATTCTTTAAGAATAAATTAGAAGTTTCTAAGCCC
This sequence comes from Mesaphorura yosii, assembly GCA_009869945.1. Classification (NCBI taxonomy): domain Eukaryota; kingdom Metazoa; phylum Arthropoda; class Collembola; order Poduromorpha; family Tullbergiidae; genus Mesaphorura; species Mesaphorura yosii. The sequence continues at coordinate 163,240 of WIXG01000063.1, read as the reverse complement.
ATATTAATTATGGCTTTGCTCTTTTTAGTTCATTTACAATTTTTTGCCAATTATGTTGCCTGTCAGAGTTCCAACTGTCGTCTTGGAGTTCGTTTGGACTTTGTCTTCACTGCAGTTCCAGCGTTCCAGGCACATCGACATCGACATCGTGACAAAATGTTGACCAAGCGAGAGCATCGAATGCTGCAACTTATGTCGGTGGCTGCATCAGTTCTGTTTGTCCTCCCAATTTCAATTAATTTGAAATCAAAATCATTCTCGTTGGCAAAATTGTCGTTCTCTGGCATGAGTTTTCGGAATTCACACTGGCAATTCGTCGTTTACTGCGTCATTCTAATTATTTCAACCATGCACGCACTTTACTTGGTCGTCCGCTTCATCCCTGGCTTTGGTTATACTCGCGATCAATTCATGCCGCTGCATTTTTCAGTGATCATACACATGATTTACTTGATATGCACTTTGTCTATTACTTGTATTCAATTTGGCTCCTTATTCTGCTCAGATGATCTGGAAACTCTCCTAAATCAACTATTGACATTCAACGGAATCAACGGTAATGACTCGGAGCCGTGTAGCCGGACGTGTTTATTAGAGGCCTGCAACACTAAATGAATAATGATTTGAATAATGATTTCAGGACAACGGCACCTGAACACGTCGTTCGCAAAATCAGACCGCATCGGGAAATTCCTTTATTGGTTTGCGATGTATTTGATCGCACTCTTAATGTTCTTCACTGGCCTGGGCATCGTTTTCCCTGAAAACAAGTACGTGCTGAACTCCGTGTTGCCAGACATGCTTCGACGCAAAGAAGTATACATTTTCACCCTGGTTATCGAGGCTTATGATTGGTCCAAAGTATTCATAGTGAATTGGTTCATATTTTTTGTGGGCTACGCGTACATAAAGACTAACAGATTTTGGCTACGTCGAATTTGGTAAGAACATATTGTCTATTTGACTCTTACTGTTGTAACCTGTCCTTTAACTATTGTTGCCTTCTTATTGTCAGCTGCGAATGGATCCAAGGGGATAACTTCAAGCTTCGAAATGACGGCGTATTGATGTACCGAACTCTCACACTGTTCAACACAATGTACAACAATGGTTTTGCGTCACTCCTATTCCCCCTTCTAAAAACGGGAACTGAATGCGGAACATTCTTCTCCTGGTTTGGAGTCTTTCGCTTTTATAATTCAACTGTACATTGGATTTACGCGTTTTTCATCGGCGCCGGTATGTTTGGGATAATTGAGCTTGCGACGACCATAGCGTACATGGCGACATTGTGTGAGATGTCAACTGAAACGGGCTTCATGTTCAAAAGCAACATTTGCGACTGCTGCAATAGGGAAGAAGTCAGGCTAATGAAAAGAGTCGCCGTTTCATGTAGACCAATATTTTGCAGGGTCGGAAGCATCTTTTTTGTAGAGAAAAGCACCAAGATTGCGTACATTTCATTGCTCCTGGAAATTTTCATGTCAATTTTAGTCGCTACAGTCTGAAATTCTTTCAGCTTGCTTACATGAACAAAATTTTGAACTGATGTCAACGAAATATGCCAAAAAACTTAAAATAGCTTATCAAGTTATTTTACTGTCAACAGTCATAGTCTTGCAATTATAAGATACAAACTGAGTTTTCCATTACTCTTATGTTCTACCTCTACCTCCATCAGAACAATTATGACAATTGAGTTGTCAATCTCCAAAATTCACCAGTCAACAATCCTGCACACGAGTAATTATTACGAAATACGAAAGTTAAAGTCAATAATTGGGTTGAAGCCGTCGACGAGGACATGCAATTAGCGACTAGCGAGCGAATGTCAACAGGATGGAAATGAAAGAATGTAGAAGAAGCGTGATGTACGTGAGTTTCGTAGACCTTTCAATAAAGAACAGTATTCCAATTTTACAGACTATTGGTCGGACAGAGCGCCTCAGTCGGCTCAATTCCTTAAGTCTTGACGACGTACATCGTCTGACTGCCAGGTCAAGCTCGCTAGACCACTCATAAACGCCGGCCATATATACGATGGTGGACAGAAGCTGTACAAGGCAAAAGGCTCCAATTCCACCGGCGAATACGTAAACGAAGACTTGATTTTCGGTGCCATGAAGCCGGACAATGCAGAACATGCAGAATAAGACACCGAATTCCATTCCTGTCTTCAATAAGAGAACTACCGATGATGTGAAACCATTGTTGAAGATTGTGTTCAGGATTGTTAGGCTGCGATACACGTTAATCCCATTTAAAGCTGCCGTTATGCTTTGACTTCCCATCCATTCCACACTATTAAATATATCCAACTCTTAATTTAATATGTCAAGCCCAAGCGAAGTTCCATGTTCTAGCTTACCAAATTCTCTGCAGCCACCACCTGTTTGTTTTAACATACGCATAACCTCCTACAAATGTAAACCAGTTCACGTAGTAGATCTTCACCCATCCATGCGTGTCTATCAGTGTAGATAGAAAGAGCGTCATCGGATTCTGCCAATCGCGAGGCAACGACGAGAAGACGGTGTATACATTGTTCGGAATTGCGATGCTTAAACAAATTAAGCAAGCGATAATCAACCATCCATAAATGAACATCGCACGGAGCAATTTTTCCACAATATTTGGAGGAGCGTACTCAACTCGCATAAATCGTTTCCCTGAAATATAAAATTGTTTGCAACTTCTGACTAACGTCGTATGGAATTCAATTTCTTACCGTGCGCTCTGTTAAAGTGCAGGAGTTGATTGATGAGTGTGACCAGCTCATCCGCATGATGCACAGCAGCAACTTCCATTAAACCTCCAGTAATCCAAGAAGCAACGAGGATTCCGTGAATCCAAATAGAGTAGTGAAGGTTCTTAAAGTTCTCTGGCGAGTAACCGTATCCGGGGACAAATCTTATCACTGCGTAAATTGAGTGCAAGCCCGTGACTATAAGACTTGCCAAGAATGGCAAGAAATGTCTCCATTTCTTTCTGACAACAAATTTATTGAAGCACCGCTGAGTTGAATCCTTTCGATCGTTCTTCATGAAAGGAAACGTACAGAGTCTAGCAGCCATTGAGATCGTTGCCTCAAGCATTCGATGCTCGCCGTTCGTCAACATTTTCACAACTCAGTGCTCTGCGACGTTTTTCTTCAGACTGAGGACATAACCTTCGAAAAAAGTTCTGACGCTCATTTTTCGCGATGAGGTCAAAGTCAAGTCAATAGTTGTTTGTTGCGAAACGTGTAAACGAACCCGAGAAAATGATTGAGCAAACTCGGCTTTAATACTAAACATACACGTACAGCGCCAAGAAGAAGCTCAATAGATCGTACTACAATTAGCAAGATTGCAGTGAGTGCGCCTACAAAATGATTAATGTACTCAAGCTGTGTGCTTTTGTCATAACTTTCCAACTTTGCAAAACAACGGCCGACACGAAAATTGAGCTTTGATTCAAGGCTGTTTTCTTGTTTCTGTCCCAATGAATATTTCCATTCAGAAATGAACTTCGTCGGCAGATTATGCACACTATCTAGATAAATGATGATGGCGGAGGCAAAGTAAAATGTTACAACTCCACATCCTACAAAATACAGGTACATCAATGCACCGACACACTGGTAGAGCCGGTGTGTCCCAAACAAGTAGAACAAGGAACATGTTTCCAGCGATGTTTTCAGGATGGGAAATAAACTGGAACTGAAACCATTGTTGTACACTGTAGTCAAGATGGTCAGGCTCCGATAGATTAGAACATGATGTTCACCAGTCTCATCCCTAAAAGCAATAGTTGCGTTGGCAAAATATGCCAAGTCCACCTATAGTCGTTAGAACCTCACGTGATTCGACGTAGCCAGAAACCAACGACCCTGACGGGGACATAAATGATGTACAGTGGGTACAAATGACAACCACAAACCTTCAAAGTATCATACAGCTCAACGGTGAGACGGATCAGAATTAGCCAGTCATTTTGCCATGCATGCGACAATGCTGAGAATAATGTGTACTTCGGGTTGAATGGATTCGCGTGAATCACTGTGGAAAGTACAGATATGAGACAAGAGATGGTCGCATACGCCAAAGCGCGTTTGTCCTGTCGCCTCTTTATGAAAATATGTTCGACCTGAAATAAAGTGTGCAATATTTAGTCAACCCGGCCTTAGCACGAACCAGCATGCTAATACCATTGCGGCTTTTAAAATTTAGCAATTGATTCAGAAGAATTGCGGGCTTGAGCTCTGCCACAATCTGCGTAAACATACAATTTATTGCTAAACTTGTGTAATACTTAATGCTTAGCTTCTGAATTCCACCGACAGCGTACAATTAGCAGGAAATTGTTTTAAGGGAAGCAAGACTCGAAAAATTATTTAGGCCAAATGTCTTGCTATTTCGCAAGCTGTATTGTGATGAATGCATTTAGAATTTGTGTGGGACAAATAGATTTAGTGCTTTTCTCACCCTTCAGTCAATGTTTTTCAGTCAATTTCGCCATTTTTTTCTGGAACAAATGTCTGAGAACATTTTACAGAAACAATCGTCTGGGAACAATTCTCGGGGAACAATTTACCAGAAACAATTCTACGGAATCAAGTTACTGAAACAATTGTCCGGAAACATTTAAACATATTACTTGTAATTTGTCTAGGGACATTTTGCTCCAAAAACTGACGGGATCTTTTAAAACTAATTTGAAAGTCTATTTGCTCAATCATTCTACATCGCATTAATATGAAATAAAAGCAGGTTGGGTTATTCGAATTAGCAGCTATGAGATTTATTCGGCCTTATCGAAGCGAGGATGAACACCGAAGCAGGGGGAATGAAAACATTCCTTTGTCTTGAATTAATCAGGCTTCCAGGCAACCTCGTGTCAATTCGGAAAGAGTGATGAGGTCACAACAATCAATTTTTTGATTAAGTCAGGCATGTCACCTTCTGACGAGACGCTCCTCCTTGTATGATGGTAAGGCCTTGCAGTCGAATTATGTCTGTTTTTTTTCCCTTCTGAACTTAACAGTTTTTAATGTGCTAGAGGGAAAGTATTCTTCCATTACCACTTGCAGACGTTGCAGATATTGCAGAATGCGAACAGCGAAGGTTACTCCACAAGAAAACGGCAATGGGGTTGATAAGCCCAAGCCTAATTTGCCACCGTTGCCACACAAGACTGACGCAGAACCTATTCATGGTGTCAGGAAGACTGACAAGCCAGGCGTCGGGCATTCTCTTCACAAGCAAAATAAGGGCATTGATGACGCCATAGATCGTTCGAAATTCTTAAAAGAGCAAGCAAGCGTCAAGGCCGAAGGCAGCGCAGGTAAAATGATGATGTCACCTCGCCCGTTTCTTCATCCTACTTAAGTCTGCCTTTTCAGTTCAGGAAGAGCGGCCGCAGGATATTTTATTCCGTCGCCGGACATCGCAATTCTTCTTCGTCACTAATTTCTTTCACATTTGTTTCGGAATTGGAACACTGATCTTGATTCAACACTACACAGCTTCGGATCACGAAAAGCTCGAGCCGTACTTTTACTACCTGCAAATGTATCACCACATCATCGCCCTGATCATCTGCGTTGCAGAATGCAGTCACATCTTCGCTGGGGTAGTCGGTATATGGACAAATTGCTGCAGAGCTGTGCCTTGCCCTATCAAACTATTCAGCAGCTATGAGAATTACTTGAACGTGGCTTTGTCATTGAATATTGGGGCATCATTCGTGGTGGCGATAATTGGTACCAGACCAGTGCATAACATGTAAGGAGAAAACTGGCTCTGGTACATTAAGTTACTTTACTTTTTCGAACTGTAATCTATGTAATCGTTCACAGGTTAGACAATGTTATGCAGACGGAAGCCTATCACTGGTCCCACCATACAAAGTTCAATAAGACGCAGTGGGAGAGAATTCATACGATAACTCGTCTTCAGCTTGAACTTCATTGCTGCGGCCTGCACGACTTTCGTGATTGGTTTTTGTCACCTGGACATTTCATCCCGGAATCATGCTGTGACACTTCAAAGCTGGACGAATGCAAGGATGCTTTGGATGCCAACGACGTTTTCCACACCTGGTCGAGTCGCCCCGTCGCTGTGATCACACCGGACAGACTATGGGAAATTCGGAGAAATGTTGGTCCATTTTTGTGGCCGCAGAATTGCATGGAAGCATTGCAAGCAGAAGTTACTGGAATCCGTATTCGTTGGGCGGCCATCATTTGCGTGTTAATCCTGTGCCAAACGTTCCTGTTTGGTTGGAGCTCATTCCTGTGTAGATATGTGTGGATTCACATGCGGTACGAGAAGGATGTGAAAAAGATGATCGCTCTGAGGGAGAAACTCAAACTGTGGGGCAGCTTCCGAGATGCGCATTTTGGGACGAGTGACACGGACATCAACGATGCGAATGCAGGCTACTTGGGAATTCTTGTACCGGAATCTCCGCTGGAGAAGGAGGCTGAAAATATTTATGAAGCACTGCATCAGAGACGTGAGATGTTGGTGGAACAGGATCAGGCCCAAAATGCATCCGTCAAGGAGAAAATAGCGTAGTTAACTTAATTTCTATTACAAGGTGCTGAAGAGACAATAGGAGAGTTGAAAATAAGTTAGACTTTATTTCAATTCAAACAAATCTGCTTCTGCATTTACGTATTACACATTTGATTATTGTGTAGTATATTTTTGTATTTTCAATCTTCCTAGCTTAGGTACACGTGTTTCTCGTACAGTGGATCAGATCAAGTTATTCAGATCATACGATACACATCAGACTAACAAGTTAGGTGCGCATTTACATCTTTGACATTGATTCGAGAGAGTCATTCGAGTGAGCTTGAGTTAATTACTAGTTCCAATTATTTGAGACTGTCTAAATTGTCCCGTCGAGTTGGGAGAGTTTTCGCGCAGCAAGTGCAAGTGCAAGCTGAAGAAGTTGAAGTTAACAATCTTATTAGTTTATGACTAATTAAGTTTACAGTGCACTTTTGATTCGATTTCGATTCAAGATCCTTATTTTAGAACATGGCACAATTGAATACGTTATTAACAGTTTATTGTTACAAATAGAAACGTTACAAAATAAACGCTCTTCGGCCGTGCTCGTGAATTCGTCTTCTCTGCCCTCCTGTCTTTACGATTCTACGCTCTGTGTGCTGCGTCTGTACCGTCTGCGATAACGCCAAAAATAGAAACATGATTTAATTACTCTACTTCTCATCAATCTATATCTATTATCATTATCAAGTGCGTGATTTTTAGAACTTTTGGTGGATGAGTTAGATTAACTACGCAGCCTCGCATTCCTACTTTTCTTACACTAATAAGCTCTCTATTATTAAAATCAAGTCTAGTCAACTTACACCTAACTCTATTGGAACATATTTACCTACAAACTAATTAAAATATGTAAACAGGATAAAACTTTGGCCACGCGTGGAAGTTGACGAGAATACAATTTGTTCCTTGCTAATTATTAGTAACAAGAGAGCATGCAATTATGATAAAAGTGAGATTACGATTAGATTCACCGACGTGTGGTGTGTGATAAGGAAATGATGGAAATAGAAATACAAAATCTAGACCTTAATGAAGTTGGAGTTTAGGATTAGGAGGAACGAGGAAAATCGAGAAAGGGATTCGATAAGTCTTCTCTGGTTCAACAGGCAAACTTCCTTGGAATGGAAGCTAAAACTTTCGCCAGATTGTAAAGTAGAATTCAGGGTGATTAAAGTTCTGGGAAAAGGTAAGTGGAAAGCGCTGTCCCATCGCGTAAAGCGTGGGATTGACTTTCTGAGGTATTAATAGACAAGGTAAGTATGCTACACAGAAGTTCCGATGCAACTCATGATGTAATCCGAGTCCACACTCTGTCCAGAGTCCACACTATTATTATTTCCATTTCTGCGCAGACTTGGACCGCCACTGCTGCTGCTGCTCCCACTGTTGGCGTGCGCCAGCAGCCGCCCCGTGGAACTTTCGATGGAATGCGGCTGTCGATGCAGTCGCGGAGATGCCACCGCCACATTGTCGACGTTCACAATCACAGTTTCATTATTACTGTTACCGCTAGCACCAGCACCTGCATCAGCACCGTTATTGTCTTCTGTATCGTACGTAATCATTGGATTATTCGGGAAATAGTTTGTGCTCGTCGCGGCCACTGCAGTTGCTGCTGGCGGATCTTCGTCGATGTATTGAAAGTTAGTAGTGCTCAGGCACTCGTCCATTCCGTCCCCAAGTCCTCGATGGTTCTCCAAGTCAACTTTTACTAAATGCGTCGTCGCACCGCCGCCGGAATTGCCGTGCCCCACGAGCCCCTGTAATGACGAAGACGAGGAGTGATCGCGACGAACTCCACCTCCAACCGATCCATCGAGAGCTACGTTGGAAGTTGACGAGTCACAAGACACGTTGGAGTCCCAGCAGTAATGATTGGCAAAATTACTCCTTCGTATTACATGCGGGTCAGCTTCATTAGTAGTCTTGTTTCCCGACGAGGATGGAGAACTGCCACCACCACTCATCGGCACTTTGAGCGAGATGTTCTCGTTTCCTCCGCCTTCACCGTCGCAAACAGTGTTTGTTATCGCCGTTTCAATCACTTCTTCCATGTCGCCCTCGCCACCCGGCCCGGACTCGCGTCGCATCGGTGTCGTAATCAGAAGCGTCATGTTCACAGTCTCTTGGCTGTGGGCACTGCAGCAAACGTCCCCTACTCCGGTCCCAGCCGTATTCAGCAAACAGGTGCCCATGTCCATTTCGTTCAAGGAGCGGCCAGAAGGTCGTCGCCTTCCTGAGCAACCTACGACGCTCCCTCCTATGCCGCCAATACTCATGCCCATGCCACCGCCTCCCAAAATGGAGCCGCAGTGACTTCCTCGATGATGCAGCAGAGCCTGGTGTTGATGTGGCATTTGACCCCAGTACGGCGTCGTGGAATGCCGATGCTGCTGAGCATAATGCGGCGGAAGATGATGGTGATGGTGGTACAAATGATGCGAAGTGCAGTTGTGGTTCAGGAAAGGAGGTCCTAGCTCCACAGGTGATTTGATCGTAATCCCCGTCGCAGTCCCAAAATGACTGCCAGTCTGCTGCACTAAATTGTAGCTATTGCTCTGCAATGAATGTTGCTTCTGTAGCATATTCATGGATCGCGAGGGCGACCCGCTGGACAGAACCGCGCCATCGGCACTCCCTTCAGTCTCGAGTAAATGAATTTTCTCAATCATCTCTCGAATTTCATACCGGAGAATAATCACAAATGCTATCTTAACGAAACCAATTATACAGAATCCAAGGATGAATAGAATTCCAGTTACGTGGTCTAACCACTGCGTAAGTTTCACATAGCACCCGTTTCTGTAAATGCGCACTTTGTTCTTGTACTGCGGACTCGACATTGATGGCGAGGCTGGAGCGGCTGACGACGGCGGAGCATGTCTTTTCGAGTGTCGTCTGTAATTGGCAAAATCATAATCTTCGTTCTGATGATGCTCCTTTTCGACATTTGCGCGTGTTGCGACGTTTGGCGGATTAGGTTGATTATCGCTTGTCATTCGCGACGAAGAGGCGGAGAAGGCAGAAGGACGGCGATCATCATTTTCTTTATTACGGCCATCATGGCCCGGATCATCAGCGTGCTGACTTTGTTTGCTAGCAGGAGACTTGTGGAAAGATTTTGTAAGTGAATGAGAAGGAAGATGCTGCTGGTGCTGGAAATGGTGAATTTGATTGTGCAAAGGGTTACGACATGAAAATGGAATCAAAACTTCAGTCAGCTGATCGTTATTAATGCCCGCACCGCTTGAGGATGCATGAGGCTCAATGTAATCACGAACATGGGCATTTTCATTCTCGTCGTCATCGTCATCATCATCGTGGACACTTTGGAATCGCGTTTGGTTCGCTCTTGACCTCTGCTGCTGTTGTTGTTGTTGTTGGGCGTTTTTGCGAGGATGAATAAAATGCCGCAGGTGGTGATGCCTGTTCAGCTGTTTGCTACTCACGAACCGCGAGGCAAAAATTAATTCTTCACTGCTATTATTTGGAGTGTAGTGTAAATTGTACGGTGTTAATTGTCTCTTAAAAATAGAATGCAATCTTCGAGACGAAGAAGATGATATTGTTTCTATACTTGGTCCTTCTTGCGAATGCGGATTCACTCCAGCGGCCGCCGCCGGTTGAACGGGCACTGGAAACGAACTTGGAACTGGGTAGCTAATTGTCATACAACAGGAGTCAGGCAAGGATAAGTAAAAGGAGGACAACGTAGGCGCTTGAGTCGTGGTTTCATGCTCCAGCAGCCCTTCAGCACCACCGATCGACATTGTGGCCTCCAAGTTCCGCATCATCGAACTGGTGATGAATTTATCAAAGTCAATTGGGCCATCCACGCCACAACAGTGCTCTTGCGCTTGCACTGTATTCCAGATCTCTGTGAAGCGTCCATCAGTTGAGTATTTGGACAGGAATTGTTTGGTTAACGACGGCCGGAGACCCATTTTGACTTCGTCCAGCTTGAATACCCAAACTAGCCCCACAATCACGTCGCCGACGGTGAGGATTAGCAAAAATATCCAATAGATGCTCAGAAGCTTGTGCGAAAGACGTTGTGCGCCAAAACAGCCGACTGTCTGAATGATGCCGCACTGACATATCAGCGCCAGGTACGCATACAGGAATGTCGGGTGATACAGCTCGAATCCCCTGCAAAAGAACAAAGAGAAAATGAGAAATCACGAAATCAGGATTTCAGATCGCTTCCAAATTACGTCGCAACTGAACGCAGACAAAGCCATTCGCCTGCCAATGTCTACTGTCTAGACTTCAATCAAGGCCACTGAAAATTTGATTCGATTGCAAGTTGCTGCTGCATTTGTCATTGTCAATTTTTTGCCTGGTCTACACCGGTCATGGTGTCTACTGTCTACTGACAAAGCCCATCTTCGTCATTCGTCATTGAGTGACATATTCGAGCAAATGTATTGCTGGCTCGCAGGCGATTTTTCAATGTCTAACATTTGTAGAATTCGAATTACATTCATGAACACAATTTTCTGTGTTACTTTATAAAGAATTGCTGAATCCTCAAACAGGACAGGACAATCCTTACACAAAATTACATCGAGTGTCGTTCTCAGGGGACGTCGATCGGCGAGTCAGCCGATGGTTAGGACCATTGCCATTACCAGACAACTATACTGTCTTTACCTTCTCATGCCTGCCTCCAGTCAACTTCCATGAAGTGACTCCGAAATAAGCTAAATTCCCAAATAAAAAGTAGCGAGTACTCTTGTCCTGCTCTCGTCGTCTTCTAGTTTTCTGTTCTCCGACTCAACAGGACATTAAAATTAATTCTTTGAATAAAATTACATAAAGAAGATTTCGCTGACATTTCAAATGCTCGGAACGCTTTGAATGTAATCTCTTTTCGTGGCTCGTAAACCATGTTGAATGATGATTTTATACCGAAGCAGAACATATTGAAGTCTTTTAGCCTCGCTTAATGATACAAAATCAACCATTATAAATTCAAAGTTCCACAGGGGACCAACTTGGAGATTGGAGACGGATTTATTTCTGCAACATGCCGCCGCTTTTTGTGCTCTGTCTCATATTGTGATGCGGCGACCGGCTTTTTATGAATTGAATACTTAATTTAGCATTGAATAACATTCTAATGCCACATAAAGGAAGCTAATGAGGCATTTTGTATGTATCACCATTCGGGACCCAAAGCTCACTCGAACAGGAAGTTTGCAGTTATGTCTTGTCTTGAGCTGCTGCATTCAAAAGAAAGTTTCACTTTTCTAGCAAACTTTAGTCAAAACTTGAGCCTGCCACTTGAGATGATGGAATCAAAAGTCATGCACGGATGCCCAAGAGACACTTCACATGGAAGACAACTTGATGAAAATATTACATTGCGCTGCCTGCTCTTGCCCATAATGCAAGGTCATGAGCGGAAGAATCTGCCCGCTTGCGCAACTGCGACGTAGGACATAGACATTAATGTGAGCCAGCAGCTATCATACAAATTTTTAAACATTTCAGCGCCCGAATATGAATATCTGAATTGCATCGTTCCGACTTCACAGAGAAAGCAGCAATGCATGGGAGGTGGCAGCAACAATGCAAAAACTCGAAAGGGGCGCGCGTTTGACGTTTGAAGGACAAACAAGATGACAAATTGGCAAATGCGGGATGGCAGTGACAATTTTGTCTGATACAATTCCTGTTAAAAAGTTGAGGAAATCAAGAGCCCTTGCAAGAACTGGAAGCAGAAAAGTTTATTCTGTCATTCGCTAAGCACAGTTACTTTGTGTCTGGTTGGTCGCTTCAGTTTTCAATTCTCGTCACGAATTATCATCCATTTCAAATCATGGTTTCATATTCCGTCTTCGTGCGGCAAACACAGGCAACAGAAACGGTAGCGCTGTTCGCATTGCGGCATGGAGACAACTCAAAGCTTCCAGTCAGGAAATCAAAAATAAAATAACTTTGTGTCTCCTGTCAGCCTGGCCTTGCCCATGCCCGGACACTGAGTAGGAAATCCACTTGGGAATAGGGAAGGTAAAAGTTATACATTTCAAACTGCCTTTCTGCAACAGCAATTCTCAAAACTAGGAACAGAGCGTGCTGACTCTGGACCAATGAAAGTAAAAGTAAGGAGCAACTTGGTGCTTTAAGCTCTCATCAGAGACGCACTCGCAGTCTCATCAACTTGTGGACTTGTGCATTTTCATGTTTGTGGCTAGCACCGTCTTTAGACCACAGTGGAATGACCAAGACTGAGACTCGAGTAATTACTTCTGCGATTTGCGTTTATATCTCCACGTATTTATGGTTTAGCTTGTTTTAACGATTCAAGTCAAGCTCTTTTCAAAGCACATGAAATTGCAACGAGTTTTCATTTTCTTTTCAACGTTTCAAAAAAAATAATAAGAAACAAGTTCAATTTGTGGGACGTTGCACGTGCGCCATTAAAAGTTGGCCAACATCAGCAAGAATTGACTGCAGTCGTAATCACACAAAATGTACTAAAGAGACTAAAAGTTGAAATTGCAGAAATTCGGGCAAATAATGTTGCATTTCGCCAACTTTTTTGACTTCTGCATTTTATGTCTCTTCCTGTCGAATTCTGTCCAGGGTTCTTCAATTTTTATGTAGTTCAAAAGCCATTGCAACTGCACATGGGCGATAGCTTGGTTTATTATTCTCTTTACACCACTTTCAATCATCGTAAATCGAACTTTTTATTTTTCACCCTTTCTCCCTCTCCGTCCATCTTTCGCCTGTCCATCGGAATTAACTTAACTTTTTCCCATCTTCGCCTACACGGCAAGTAAAACTTTTGCCTCTGACACAAAACAATAAACACGATGTCAATTCAGCTTAAAGTCTGCTCCGTTTCTCACTCAAAAGAGTAAGTTTATATGTGCAACAATAAAATAAAATAAAAGAAAGAGAAAAGAGCTCAGCTTGAAGGACAATCGAATCCCGCAGCACAAAGAAGGAAACTGACTAAAGTGCAATCAGCAATAAGCAGTTTACGCGTAAAAGGATTCTGAAAAGCACAATCCACGCTAGACTCAAGAATTTCCGATTCGTGGATTCACTTTCACAACGGCTTTCAATGGACAGCGGCCTTGCGATTTTAAATTAACTGGACTTTACTATAAACATAAAACGGATAAAATGTGAAAGTGCAAATTGGGAAATGTGTGCTCTTTCGTTTTGCATGGTCTTACTTCAAAGAGGCGACCGCTGCCCGCTGCTGCACTGAAACAAACTCGAGTTTAAAACCCCGCAGTTGATGAAAAGGCGTAAATCTTAACGCCTGACCATGGTCATGGCACAGACACGGAATTTCTATTAAACCAAATGCTAACTTTAAATGAGGCAGCATAAATCTCCTCACTTTCTTTCTACTTCTGCTGAACCCAAATTCTGCCAATGCTAGCGCCCAGCAAGTCAATATTTGAAAGAGTTTACCTCAGTAAAGAAAGGCGGACATCGGCCAGTACGAATGCGGCGAACACGATGAATATCAGCGACGTGAGTCCGAGGACAGTGTTGCAGGAATAAATCCAGATCCGGTAGTATTGCATGGAATCTCGTACTGTTGAGGAATCGCTTGAATGATGCAAATGGAACCCAGGCTTGGAGGAACCACCAGGACCTTTCGACTGTCTTCGTTTCTTTTGATTCTTGAGTTTCGCTTCATCTTGGTACATGCACACCTTCTTGTTATTATTGCGGTTAGTTGTGCGCGGCTTCCGGAAGCAAAGGAGTTTGTCCATCATGAAGGCAGAGGAGGATTTATTGTGGGGCGTGATGGAGTGAAGCGTGGCTCGATTTCTGGTGTGCCTAACTAATTGATCATCTTATTTAGCTGGTTCTGGCTGTCATTCTGCGTTGAAATCTGCAAAAAATGAATAATACTATGGTCATCAAGTTCCATGATCCAGGTTGTCAAAATTTACAGATAAACTGTGAAACCTCGTGACAATAGTGAGAATAGGCGTACAATATTATTTTGTTAGGTACTTCAAGAACTAGAATTACCGTGAAGCCATAACTCCAACTTTTGCCCAATGTTATGTTCAGGATCGAATAAACGAACATGTTTGAAATTTTAGAATTCCATTTAAGCGAGAGTTCGCAGTAAACAAGCATAATGAATTGTGAACTCTTTTGAGCATTCGACTTTTTCGATTAAAGCCAGCAGGATATCAGTTTTGTAAACAAATTGTGATCACATGTGAAAGACAATATTGTTGACAATTAAGCAGCAAAATCAACCACCACGGGCTCGAGCCCCAAAGTTGTAAACAAGAAGGGGCAAATTCGTTTTATGTTAAATTGAACAAAAACTGGGCCAATTGTTGAAAATATTTTCTTGCTACACCGCCGTAAACAAAATGACAAATGTGTGATCATGACCAGAATAATGCGAGCTTGAAAAGAAGCATGAATTGGCAACCAGCTTTGATTCGATACGATCAGTACTTTAAAAAATTAAGCAATTTTAGGAGAAGTTTGGCTTCTGACGATTGACGCAGTCAGTTAAATAAATTCGCGAGAGCGAGAGTAGAATCTGGCAGACTATTGCGGCATTTGGAAAATAGCGTCTGCTTCCTCAAAAGTTGAAGGCAAACCAAATTCTACCAAACAGACGAATCACAGCAGCTAGCGTCAGTTCAACAAATTGCTTGTCCCTTTTTATCCGTAGTACCCATTTTTCACGAGATTCGAGCGAGCAAGCAAGCAAGCGTGAGAGGAGTCAGAGTTCACCTTAGCATGAATCATTGTAATGTTTGGCCAAAGATTCGGATGCGACACTTCTACGCAGTAGCAGCTATGAAGAGGAGACCAGAAGCGAGGTGAGAGATACTAGGCAACATAATCCATCATCCTAATAACTACATCGACTCTGCTCAAAAGAAGGTGACGCTCTCTGCCTTGCAAAGCAAACGGCCCGGTTCAGCGTAATTCATTCGAATTGTTTCCTGAGAAATTGCACATCTACGACAAAAGCTGAAGGATTTTTCACGAAAATCTGAATCCTCTATATGAACCTTGTTTACATATGCCAAGCGTGATAAATGTAGCCGGTTTCTTCGGTGAATTGGAAGAACCTCTGCACATTCCCATCTTTGGACTTGGACTTGAACTCACAAGGAGATGCCCCGAGGTGCGTAAACAAATTAACGCGGAAAAGAAACTCTTCGAGGGAGCATTTCATACCATACAGTTTATATAAAATATATATAGAATATAAAATTCGCAACACAAAATTATTGATTGAATTTAGTATTTGACGATGGAACAGAGACGCAAAAAGTACTTGTTTTCATGTTAATTTGTTTGTTTTTCGCGTTGTTTGAAAACCAGCAATAAATGCATTGTAACCAAAACTTCAATCTCGTTTTAAAATTCGAAGATCCATTTCTCTGTTCTAAAAATTTTACCATAACCATTTTTCAGTATGCCCTACAAATTGGTATACATGGCGGCCCGAATCTCGATACGCACCTTATGGCATCTCCTTATCAGTATGCAGCGCCCGTGAATTCAACTATTCAACCTTCTGCTCTTTCACCTGCTGAAATGCTTTCTTGTCATTCCAGATCCTCGATCTTTGCTTTGTGCCTTGTCTTCATGCACCTTTTCCCGGTTTTTTGGTTTCTGCTTTACATAAAGGCAAACCTGGAACTCAACGCTGTTTTCTCCAGCAAGGATAGTACAAGCACAATGCAAGACTCTAAGAATGAATGGCTGAATGAGGTTACGAGTAAAACGAGCTACGAGCTCATAAATTATTCATGTTTTTAATAATAAAATGTTCTAGTGCAGCACAGCGACGGAAATAAGAGTTGTAAAATGGATGCGCGGTCCCATGCCGAAACGGGATGGGACGGCGGCCACGATCACGACACTATATTCAATACTCCACACATTGTGGTAGTCTTGGCTTACATCGCCGCGCCGTGTGGAGTTAAACTTACCATGCCATAATAAATATGCGGTTTTGGTTTTCATACCTAAACGCAGCACAGAGCGGAAAGAATTTTACAATTTTTACTATCGGGAGCGTCCTACTATTTATTCTACGATAGTATAAAAGAGAAAGTCGAACAAATGCAGTGCTTACTTTGGTGGACTCAGGCTCAGGCCCTGTTTTGTACAGGAAGGAAGTTAAAGACAAATACAGCGCATCGTAAAAAAATTGCGTTACACACAGAATTTGTACCACTGATTCAACATATCTGCCTCTACGTTCCCAGGCAGGCATCCGCAGAGGTGAGAATTTGAATTGCAAAAGGAGTTCACGCCCTTCCCAACTTGTTAAGTCCAGAAGTCAAAAACCAAATCGTGTATCCAGTATTTTTACTTATGTGAATCAAAATTTGATGAATTGATTCTATTTCTATGTGTGAGCGCAAAGCAAGCACGAGTTGAAGCCAAAAAGGTAAAATGATGGATGGTCAGTGTAGATTGTTCACATTCCGGTTAAGAATAGGAAGTTGATACATTATGCAACAATATTTGTCAGTATGAGTAAGTTTGGTCCACAAATCACTCGTGGCTCATCGCTCATCTGATGCGATGATTTCAAATCGAAATCGAGTTCGACTTGTGCTTCTGCAGACATGCCTTGCAAACTTTCCTGTATCCTGAAATCATTCAATGTTACACCCTAAAATCTTTCAGACTACCTTACTAGGGAAATCATTGTATGCTGGCAATCCTATGCTACGCACTCATGAGTCATGATAATGTAACATGTATCTGTGCAAGGATTGCACCAGAGAATTTTACCAAGGACAAGTTGAATTTCCAATTCGTTTCCGATTAGCTCAGAACTTTGATTAGAAATTAATGAAAATGCTTAGAGATTTAATTAATTATGCCGGATTAGAGACTTTTCATTATTTTGTGCAATGCAACCGCAGCCTTTGTCGGGGAGAAACTTGAGACTATGCAAATCCAGGCAGCAAATTTCAAACTGCAAACTCTGTTCAGACTGGCGACCAACATCCAGATTCCCAGAAACTAAACCGAACTATAGAAAAGTGAAAAACTCCCTCTCAGTGGTGAAATCAGTCCTTGTATTTTGAAGTTATTCAAACCGAAGCAAAAGTTCGCCTTGAAAATACTTTAAATCATAGCAAAGGCATTTCACTCGTTTCCCTGAACTAATGTAATTTGAGCATATAATTGCATGACATATTGTCAAAAGATCAAAGCTAGTATTCTAACCAATCTCATTTTCTGAGTGCCATTGTTATTCGTCCTTCCTGCTTCATCCGATTTGCTAATGAAAATGTTGGACAACAAAATTGTAAGGTCTTCAAAAGCATACTCAATACAGTTTCAGCCTTTGTCTGGTCTCCTTCGAGCTAATAGTTTTGTTTCCTGTTGTCTATCAAATCTTGTATGCGAACACTTTGTCGTTCTCTTTATTGTTTCTGTGTACTTATTTTTCCATTTTGCCATCACATTCGCCAGTTCCGACAGCAGCCAGGAAATTCCGTAGGAATTTAAATGCGATGTGTGAAGTCGTGTCCATAAAAGCTGATTCGAGGAAGACAATACTGCGATGGCACAAAAATAAAGACGCCGGGTGACTGACGCGCCATTTTTGTTGTGTATATTTAAATGGGGACAATAATCATAATAATAACAGAATGTAATTTCTTTTGACATTTTTACTCGCGCGCACACAACCCAGGAGAATGGCTTTTGTCAACAAAGAACTGTGAATTTGTACATGATGGAAATAACAGTAACATTTTTATGCATAAATATTAAGACCTCCTGTTTGTATTTTTTATCTAGATTAGATTCAGACGATTGTACAAGTGCCAGACCATCAGAACACAGCAATCATGAGTGGAGTTGCCATTTCCCGGAAAAGTCCGCAATGCAGTTAGAAATTCTACCGCTACCAGATTTCTTATGACCTCGTCATACGCGGTAGAACGTAAAGCGTAAGCGCAGCACCAGCACGGATACAATAGAACGAACTTTATCATAAATGCGACTGCTGCTTTCAATAAGATTATGCGGAGCTCGGTTTGTTATTCTAATGAGGGTCAAATCCAAGCCCTGGAGTTCAGTTATATAGTCCATGGACCAAGAAAGTGCGGAGACTCTCTGATCCAGGGAAAAACGGTGATGTTATAATCCAATTTGTATTTTCCACATCCACGAAGTATATATTTCTGTTTCTGCCAGTATTCCTTCCACTAATCCGTGGACTGAATTTTGCTTCACTGTATATGCCTTCACTTTAATTAGCAAGTAGACGGCATGGACCAGGATCAAGCTTAACAGCGTGAAATGAGAATCGTTCTTCTCCATCAACTGTTAGAAACAAGATATTTTCGGCCTCTCAGGTTTCAAGTTCGCAAGGATAACAATAATATTTTGCAAATTATTTGTGTATATTTCAGCTAGCAACCACTGGGTTATGTGTTTACTATACACAGGAATTGAAGAAATGTGCTGATGAACTGATGTAATTTTATTGGCAACGTAAAATCAAACTCCCGGCTACTACCAAAAACTAGTGCACCTGCAATTACAAATACATGACATTTAGGAAAGTGCTTTCTTTCCAACAAGGTTCAAATTAAGTGGAGACTTTATATCCAGGGAGGAAAGCAATCTCCGTGGTTAATTTTAGCTTTTAAATTGACTGACTTTAATGTTACATTTTTCTTTCTGTTTATACCCTGATTTTCTTATTGATTCCTGTTGATGAATATGTTCCTGGTTCATGCTGCTTTTCTTGTCAGCCTCTTTTGGTAGGTAAACTGTAAATGATACGGCCATGACATTTGGGACGGACTGACGTCAAATGTAACCAAGCTGAAGTGCGTTAGGGGTCACATGCGCCTGTGACCGCAGCTTCATATTTACAAACTGAAGCGGCCTGGCGCGACTTTGCTTTGTTCTCACCAAATCAAGTGGAAACTTCAAACGACTTTCTTCTCCTTTTTCTGGTCCACAGCATAAATAGTTTGTTTTCTGTGAAAGTGACACAGGCGGATGACGAAGAAGTGGGGGCAATTAATTCTGATGACTTGTTGGCTCCTTGTTCCTTTTTGTTCTGTATTGCAACAATATTTTTCCAGACTGAGAAAATAAACCTTTCAGTAGTTTCCAACGCTTGTTATTGTGTTGCTTAAATACACGAGCGACAGGATCAATTTCCTTTGCAAGTCTTTTCTTTGATGACATTTGTTGTTTGTCGTATTTGTTGTATTCACTCTGAGCCTAAACTAATGAACAAGACTTTATTTTTGGACAGCAGCGAGAGCTATCCAGCTATCCAGGACGAACAATTGAGACGCTGTCGATTCGGTGTGCCTGCCTAGCTGCATTGGTTTTAATGGTACATCGAAAAGGCAAGTAGTTTCAATTGATTTGTGTGTCACGCTGAGATTAGAATTGCAGAGTAGGTCATTCTTTCAAAAGGCAAGCCATGTGACGTTTACATTTGCTTTGTTCGCAGACATTCCCAATTAAACATATCAACATTAA
This sequence comes from Mesaphorura yosii, assembly GCA_009869945.1. NCBI lineage: Eukaryota > Metazoa > Arthropoda > Collembola > Poduromorpha > Tullbergiidae > Mesaphorura > Mesaphorura yosii. The sequence goes on along the minus strand of WIXG01000063.1, from coordinate 143,177 downwards.
GGTTTCCATGATGGAAACGACAACCACATTCCACGGAGGATGAATAAATATTTGCCCTTATAAATACCTTGGAGCATAAAATTGTAATTCTGTGCTCGCTTTTTATTGTTACAATAAAATCCCTTAACAGCATGCCTTTCCTCTATATTTGTTACCCACGATTTCTGATGCCAGCTTTTTCCGTTTTACTTTTACTGTCCTGAAATTGCAGCATTTCTTGACGACTCAGCTGTGGCCTTCATAAAACTCGGCTTGCACTCTTTGAAACCAATTTTGGCTTGGGTCGGCGAACAAGTTGTATTTATTTAGCATTTTTATCACGCTGGCTTGCGCTTCTCATTGTTGCTTTTTGATTTGGCTACATTTCGATGCGATGCTGCAACAATTAAACTAAATTACGATATTGCAATGAAATTACACATTTATCGTCAAATACTGGACGGCACGTGGTCAACATTTAACTTTTATCACTAGAAAATAGCGAATTATTTTGAAACTCGATCAATGTGACGGGTAATAAAATTCTTCCGTGTTTATTCGCACTGTCACCTGCGCGTTTAATAAAAACTGGTTCTAATTCTCATGTTTAGATCAACTTTTATTGCTTGTCTGCAGTTCTGAAGTAAAACCACACCAGCTGACAGTCACAGAGATGCATCACAAATGTATGCAGCAGCTTGTCATGTTTACAAACAACCATTTATCGAAGCTTTCTGGAAAATTACCGCGGCGAAATTCGTTTTGTAAATTACGTGTAGCGTGTGGTGAAAGGCAATCGTGAGAAATTTGCTCCAGTATAAATTGAACACAATGTAAACCTATGCTTAAAGCGGCTGAACGAATGCAACAACTGAAATCGGTTTCCGCCTCGCTCTCAGCAAGACTTTCCACTGTCGTTCCCTTGAACTGCATGAGGCTGAGCTAAGTAATTGACAAAACTTTGTCAATAATGCAGTAAATGATGCCAATTTGCTGACAAATTGCGCAAGTTTGGCCTGACAAATCTGTGTGTTCAGTCTGAGTTATGGCGCTGTTTTCTGGTCTGAGAACGAAAAAAATAAGTTCTCCGTTCGGGCGAGCGTTTTCTTTTTTTCTTTTCTTATATGCAGAGTTAATTGAATAAGTTGAGATTCTGTTTTCACTTCATCTTCTAGCTAATGAAAGCGTCCGTCTTGTCTTTCTTCACGTTCCAATTTTTGTACTGAAAATCTAACGGAGAAAGTATAAAACCGGAAACCTCAAATCAAATTGCCTCGGCTGGAGCATAGTAATAATTCAATAAGACTGCATCCTTTTTGTAGTAGAACCACATTCAGCGCAATAAAATGCAACGAAATGGTCCAAATTGCCTGGTCTAGGCACCCGCAATTACATTAAGCAATTTCCCATCGAGTGGTCCATTTTATATTTATGCATTTAAATTCAACCCCATTTCCCAATCAAATTTTATGTCCCGCTTAAGTAAATAAATTGCCCTCAGACATTTCATGTCGTAAATTCACAATTCGCGTCAGCACTCAATTGCAGACACTTTCTCAGGATTTCAACGTGTAAGAAGTCTATAAAAAGACGTGTAATGTGCAAAGCGAAGAAAACATAATGTGACAGTTTAATGTAGGTTGTTATTTCATGATAAATGGCGACATGCGAAGCTTCCCTGCATACATCGTGCTGTGCTTCTGCTGGGTGTAATGTACCTTTTATTGACCCAGTATTGGCACTCAACTCAGTTTTCTTGGTGAATAAAGAATAATTTCTATAAATCAATACCACAACTCCACACGCACCGCGCTTTCCTTAACTCCCTTGTGCTAATATTTTTACACGCTTTAGGACAAAGTGGATAATTCCGGTATATTGTCCACGTCACAAGACCTGTAGTACGATTTGGTTTGGGGCCAAAGCAAACAGTTTTCCGGCATTTGAAAAATGTTTATCGTATCGTTAATAGCACGAGTCGATGAATGGCGTTAGGCGCTAGTGCGTGGGCACCTTGTTGACATTTTGTTCTTGACAAAATCAGAGAAATCAGATGACAAATGCAAGAAACAACCAAGAAATTGGGATAGCGTTGGAATTTGAATTGATCCATGATGGTAGACCGGTAATCCTCAATTTTTCTTAACCCAGGTCTGCCAGGCATAGAACTGTACAACAGCCCAACTGCAAATAATTTAGTATCGTTAGCATTTGCACGCAGTTGCGCATGGAAGTGAGGATCTCGAGTTGCTGGCACCGACAGTGCAAAATTCGCACTGTCGGTGTCGGCGTCGGTATGGCACTGCGAAATGACAGCTGGTGAAACAAAAGGGCTTGAAAAATAATTAACGCCATGTCTTTCCTTGTCTGTATCCGGACTTGGGAGACTTCATGTGACAGCGGCAGCAACTGACAACCAGGAAAAATAGGCGAAAACAGAATGCAACAGCAACTTGCATAGCATTAGAAGGAAATTCTCGGCGGCGACGGCATGACAGCGAAGAAAGGAGGCGTGACTCACATTTCTCCAAAATCAAAACAATGTATGACTGAGCATAAAGAAGCTAGCTATACGTTGGGGAAATTATAAAGTTGTCATTATTAAATGTTTCAGCTTTCCAGTTGAATAAATTCAACATTTTCTACTGTACCCATTACGTGTTTGTGCCTTATGTTAAAGTCAAGGTCGTTTGTCACTGTCGATAAAATTCCGATTCTTGGGTCCAGCAGTACCACGAAGAAGGAAACCCACTCAAATTCAAATAGTACAAAATATAACTCATGACCGCACAAATGGGAAAACCCTTTCACTTATTTGCGTTTGAAGGACATAAGTGCAAAATTCTGGTTTTACATTTGAATTTTGAATTCCATTTACACTTTACTTGCTTCGAGTGTCCTCAAGTAGAAGTCACAAAAATGCAATAATGTTCCTCATCCCTTCTGACTTCTCAACCGTTTGAAGATCGACCGACTCTCACATCTGACTGTTGACTTGTCTGTAGAAAGCCACAACCGCAACCATAAGCATGAGTGCATTTTAATATTCAGCTCAAGGATTTTGTGGTCGTTGACGTGAGAAAGTGATCTGACACTCTACACTCAGGCACCTTTACAATTTAATAAACTCTCATTTGAATTCCAGAGTTATCAATTTTCGCATTTTGCATTCGAGAGGTGAGCCATGACATTTTCGATTTTCAACTAAGTGGAAGACTAATGCCATTTTCACGAATTAAAATCAGGGAGAACAAGTGCATGTCGGATAAAATTTTCCATCAGCTAACAAGGCCATCAACGTATGCATTTGAATTTAATGTTGAATTTTGGCACATCAAAATCAATTTTAAGAACCTGTCTGATTGTAGTTGAACTCGCATCCAAGATTTAGTCAGGCTTGCTTAAGCTTATTAGTCCGATCCACGCCTCCGGTTTGTGGGCACGGTCTACGTGATAAATTGTCTCCCACAGTCACGGGGACGGAACACGAAAATCTGAAGTAAGTATTCAAGACGGAATGCACCGAAGCGTTTGACAGGAATAATTTATTTCTGAGCCCTGTGCTTGCTTTCTTTGAAATATCGTCTAGTCTGAGTACATAATCGCATGAAAACTGTCATTTATTGGATGATTAGGCACGTTCCATTTACTCTTTCTCTAGTCTTGCCGAGTCTCGGATGTTCGATAGAAGCAATGAAAAATGTGCCAAAATTACCTTGAAGCGAGTTTGGCTGACGGTTTGGCAACGAGTCACGTGAAGCTCAGTCTACGGGAGACGAAGAGGAAGTATTGTATTTACCTTCACCTTAAGCTAGATGTAGACGGTCGTGAGTAGACAACAAGAGTATCGATTCTTTAATGGATTTGGGCTGTACTCTGTCCCGGTCCGGTATTGCAGCTTTCCATGATAAATGAATTCTTAATGATAATGAAATTCGAGCCCGAAAGTAAAATCGGAGCACGCGTACGTAAATCAGTTGCATCGATATTAGGTCATGATAAATCTCTTGTCATGCTTTAGTTTCGACTCGACTAATGATGCAACCAAATCAAACTCGCATATAACTAATGCACGTTTGAAAAAGTGCATGTCTGAGTTCTGTCTGCCATTCTTGCTACAAAAACTGCAAATGCGTGCAAATGTCTCGGGCGAAGAGCCGGCAGAAGAATAAACTCATAAAAATCGAAGGACTTCTGGTTGGCATTGCTTTCTCTTTTGTACCGCGCTTCGCTTTGAGTTGCTCTTTCGTTTGAATCTCAAGATACCATGAAAATTGCAGTTGGCAGTTATCAACTTTCTCAATTTCTTACGTTGGATTTCCGTGGCCTATCAGCCGCAGACTATTATTCGCTATATCTACACCTCATTTCAAGATGTGATACGAAATAAAGTAAATTGCAAGGCCATTATATTTTATTCATTCGATTTTCACGTTCTTCCTACTTTCACATTGGAAAGATTGAGAAACGTAGGCGTTGTGAAAATGCAAGAAGATTCCTCCAGAATTCAATGTGTCTTTCTTTTTGTGGTTCGGGCCAGTCTTTTTAAAGAATTCCCTTTCGCAACATTAACCTTTCATGGAGCACCTTGCGTTACAATGCAGAAACGCGGCGCGCTAATCCAGAAACGAAACGAAACTGATGGCAATGCAAGCGATAGAAGAAGAGGAGAAAACGGTTTGTTCAAAATGAAAGCCCCAAGCTTCATTAAATGCGCAGTACTTGAGCTTTTTTGTGAAAACAAATAATATTTTAAGCAACACAATTTATAATGAACTGCAGTCTAATAAATATGAACTGCCTGAAGCGATCAATTGTTTTGCGGCTGTTAGTAGCCATTGCACTTCAGGTAGTAGGCATGGCTATGCAAAATCAACATGGCAGTACTTTGTAGATTCGAATTACCTTATTCCTGACTTGGGAATTTTAACGAAGAGTCAAGAAGAATTTTTTAAAAGTTTCTTCTGACAGCCAGCGGCTTGGTTTGCAACTTTCTTCGTTCTTACTTGCAAGTTGAAGCAGGAAATCTTGGAGAACTTTTCCCTAGCCAAGCTGGAATTGAATGCATAAAGATTTTGTTGACTCCCAAGTTTTTAAAAGTCAGAAACAAAATAAGTCGTTGCCTATCTTATTTGAGAATTTCCGAGTTCAGAGGAAACCGCCGGACGAGAAGGCCGTACAATCAATTGGTGTAAGAAGGCTTGCATTCTGCATCAAGCTAAGTAGCACCGCTATGGAATGGCTTCGCTATTATTGACTTTGTTATTCTGAATTTATCAGCAGCGCACCTGCCTGCTTTCTTCTTTTACTCAACCTCCAACTTTTTCATTCGATTTTCCTAGTACAAATCGATTCATTTTCACATGGCTTTATAATCAATGTGAACGCAAGGCCTTTAATCAATCCGACCCGATAAAGCAAGGTTCTTCTGAGAGCCAAATCAATACAGCTGCTTTCGCTCGAATTCGTTCCTCCTTTTGTCATTATTTAATCTTGTCATGTATCATATTCATCCATTCCTTTTGCAATCTCGCATTAGCACGCTATTCTTCGATGCATGGTCCGCCGTCCACTAACGCTAACGCGAACAGAAAATTAAATTACTCATTGTCATCGTTTTCCACTTTTTTACTCTTCGTATTTGTCGGTGAAATGAATCGCCTTCAATCCATCAAGCTGAAACTCGTTGGTGTCGGATTACTTTCACCCAGTTGGTTTCACCGTCTCACGTGGCGCGATTTGCTGAATAAAAAATGGAGGATCCCAATAGACACTTGATATCTGCCGTGAATACAAAAGACAGTATTGCCGAATCGGTCTGATTTTATTAAATTTGCTGACACGAAGCGTTTACAATTTGCAAGTAAGCCTTGAGCGATGAATTGATGCCTGCCTGAAATTTAATTTCGTAACACGAGCCACACGGCTTTGATTCTTTTGTATAAAAGAATTCTTTTCCAATTCGAAAGTTTTTTATCAACATCAACACGTTTTAATTACGGAGGGCAGTAAAGTACAACTTTGAAGCACAGATTGACAGATGTAAGCGATGCTGCCTTCAAACAGACAACGTAAAGAACCTGGAAACTTCGCCGCCCGCGTCCGCGTTCGCTCACGCTTAGATTCATTCCTGTGCAGGCGGACGGGCGATTTCAAGTCTGTAGGCAAAATGTTTTATTCCGAGGCACGTGTAAATTAAATTAAAGGAAATCAAATTACTTGCAACATCAACACACGAAATACGAAAACACGTGCGAAGCACCAACAACAAACAAAGCTGTTTCTGCTTTCCCTTACAAGATTCCCTTGAACTTTGAATTGCTGCGCTGTGCTTCAAAGCTTCAAACTCGCTCCACGCCCTCATCGTTCGAACAAACTTAAGATATTTAATTTTATTTAAATAGAAAAGTTTCTTTTAACTAACGTACAAAAGTTGAATAATTCCATTCAGCAGCCGATTCGAGCGTCGAACCCAACGGTGGAAGAGATGAGCCGTCCTCGCCTAAAAGCGAAGAGCACCGAGCGCCAGCGCATTTTTCATTTACTTCATTTGCTCGCCTGCATTTGATTAACTCAAACGTGAAACTGAAACTGCTGCTGACGTGCTCTCATTTGCGTTTTGCTTCGACAAATGAGAACCAGATTCGAATTTCGAAATTCGAATGCAGATACAGGCAGGCTCACATATGCAAGCGAATAGCGACAACAGTCGTTTATTTGCTGTTTAGAGTTTTCTTCGTTCAGAGAATGAAGAACGGGAAGGCATCCGGCCTACAGCGTCAGCATTCGTTAAAAATAAAGTTATCCTTGACATGATTTTTCCATCAAGCTACTTCTCATGTGTTGTTTGCAATTTGCTGAGCATTTTACAGTCGAGTGTCATTGCTTGTATTTATGATGAGAACGAGAAAGCATGGATTGCTGTTTCGCTCTTTGCATTTTTGGAAGTATTGCTCGCTCGCTTGTTTGGACCTTAATTTGATTTTTCCCTCGTTGGGCTCTGCACTGCACGCACGCAAAGCAGGTACAATTAATATGTGTCCTGTATATCGAATCTTTGTAGGAGAAAGTAGGCAGAACCATTAATATTTGAAGGAGTGCACCATACGGCTTAATGGAGTCAAAGGCGATACACAGAATATTCGCCTTGATTTTAATTACCAAGGCTGGGATCAGAAGTCAGGATTCTTCTTCAAGACTGGCTTAATCAAATTTCATCCGTATTCCTTCCTAGCGATTTATACCTCACGCAATTATTATCAGATGCTTTCTCCTAGAGTGTTTTCTCCACCTGACCACACATGCAATGTGTTCTTTACGAAAGAAAATGAGCTCTGAACAAATGTGGCCTCTCAATCAAAGCGCTATACTGGCAGTTTGCTATTCGTCATGTTTGTTGAGTACATTTATATCGCAAACTTTGTAGTGACATGTCAAACACAGGGCTGAGGCTCAGCAGCAGCAGGAAAATATTCCAGAAACTTCCTCCCTAGTATTCTATACCTTTACTTTTGGAAACGTTGGTTCACAATTTCCTCTATTTGCATAAAAACTTTCGTCAACAATTTTACCTCATACTGATCGTTTACTTGCCTCTGCAACCTTTGAACTTTTACCGACGAAGCTATCAGAAACGTTGTCGTCAGCAGCGTAACATGATAGACAATTATTTCGTGCCAATGAACAGGATTGGAAGCAAAAAAAAAGGAGGAAGGCGATGTGATATGACGAGTTGATTGTGACTGCAAGCAGGTATCAAATATCAAATTTTCGTGCTGGGCACTGCGGCATGCACGAAGAAACCGAAAGTTAGAAAGACAAGCATTTATGCGACCTATAAATTTCCAAGAAAACGGAGACACGTGTGTCTTGTACACTTTGTAGTCTTGGGCTCAGTTTACAGCAAATATTAATTATTTTACTCTGCGTGCCATCACTGTGCTATTAAGTATTCGTACTTACATTGTGCTTGCCATCTTTTGAGATGTGAAATTGTCAAACACGGCACAGATGCGATGCGATGCAAATTTTAATGAAACTCATCGTCGGTTTCAAGTTTCTGGTTCATGGTTGTGCGTGAGTCATAAAGAAGTTATTACCACAAAATATGCCAAGTAATATGCAAAGCGCGTGTTGGACGCGCCACGGTCGGCATGTGGTGAATTGACGAGTTCACACCCAGGCTCAGGCTTGTGCCTTAGAAAGAGGCCACAGCACAGGCACAGACACCTCATAAACAACGAGTTTAAAATTCTGTGCATAAAGTCATTAAAATATTTTAGTGCTTACTTAATGGCGTGATGCTCGGGGTTTTGGCGAATCGGCTTCGGGGACACCATCGGTGACTTGGCTGCAAATTAAGTTACTGCACAGTCAGAGTTTCTCCAGCGTCCGTGACATCACAACGTTTTCTAACATTCATCAGTTTGACATTGTGCGAGAGTTGAGCACTTCCAGACTTCCACAGTTCACGGGAGATGAGTAGAATTCTATCTTATAGAGTTGTTCAGGCTGAAGCTGCTTTTCCGCTTCGACCGTGTGACGTGACCTGTCAACACAAGAACAAAACATCAGTGAAAGAGAAAATAAAATAAACAGTTTCACCCTGAAAATACATAGAATTATGGACAGGCAGAAGTATGATTATAGGCTTTTCTTGTGTTTTCGTAATTGTAGACACTATTTAACTTTAATTGGTTCCAATTTTCAAATCGCTACTTATAATTGCTACTCGAGCATTTCCTGGATGCGTGAATTATTCATGCGACTTCATTTTCTTATGGTTCGCTTGGGACACTTTCCCCCGAATTGGAACAAAGTTAGCCAGACAGACGTACAGCGCAAAATAATAAAGCAGAAGTCGTGCATCACGAATTCGAGTGCGGTGCGCATCCAGACAGATGGATGGACTGACAGATAATGTCTGTTTAATTATTTACTCACAGAAGAGAGTTGGAAGTAAGAAGTAGTAAGTGAAGAGTAAATTGCCCGAAGTGACAGTGCAACTTTATTCTCGGGTGCCGTCAAATTATATAGTATCAGGATCAGCATTTCGTCCGAATTTTGTAAACAAATTTAGATGTTAGATATTAACGGGTGATTGGATGAAATAAAATTCTGGGATGCTAACATTCTTGCAAGTGGCACGACACGCTAGGAGCACATCAAGCTCAAAAGCGAATAAAATGTCCTTTCATTCATGTGCAAACTCTTACGCAATGCCACATATGCCATGTAGTAGTAAGCCAGGGATAGAAGACAGACCACATACGGTGAAGATGGTCTACTCCCGCTGAAAAAAATTTATATGCATAGCCCGCAAATTTGCATAAAAATGGAATAAAGATGAGTGGAAGGTCGACCGTGCGGAGGCCACAATGCAGGACGCGGGAGACAAGCCAAGCAGGAGAAAGAGAAAGTCCGGAAGAGAATTTTAATTTCATCAAATTGTCAACTTGGACAGTTTCACAAGCCATGCGGCGATGCAACCGCTGGCCTACCGAGCCAAGAAGGATGAATTGATAAAATGCGTCCACTTTCTCTCCGCTTGGGCTCCGGTACCGCTAATAATTTACTTCACAGCATCTAGGTTAGCGTTCTGCTTTCTGCTTTCTCTACTTTCTCCGACATAGTCCGTGTTTAGATTTGACACGAATAATTTCTCTAAAGTGCAAAGTTCAAAATACTTGTGAAGTCTTCACGCAAACTTTTAATGAGTAATTTAAAATAGTTAATAAAATTATCGAGTTATGACAACAAAAACAACTCACTCAGACACTTTAATCTGAATGAGCTTCAAGCGACGTTGATTCGAAAAGGATCCTCCATTTCATTCGCTGATCTTTCCATTGAACTGTTGGCCTGTTGGCCTGCTTCTGCTTTGCGTACCACGCAAAAATCCCCAATGCCGAGAAATTAGAACGTGCCCATGTCCAAGTCCTTGGGTTCTGCGTCGTAATTCAACTGGTTCAACGAAGTAAACGCTACGTGATAATATGACTTAATGAAATTTTTTGACTCATCTTTGATCTTTTCCTTTGAATCACCCAATTCTTTCACTTCTGAGAAGAACCTTTTTATTCTCGGGACGCTCTGCGCAAAATATCAGCCGCACAACACTTGAACTACGATTTCGTCTCCGACGGGCCTCGACGGCTGTCAACCAGAGTACGTTCAGTCTATCTTATTGCCTTACTACTTTAACCTGTAGCTGCAACCTTGTCTAAATACGAGAAGTGAGAAGTATCTTAATCTACAAAACTTGTCAAGGCTTGAGTGCAATAATAATAAGCGAAGAAATAAGTTTTGGCTGCTCTTATTTAGTGAAAGCAAGAAGAGTCAATCCAGAACTTTGCCCCTGTTGTACATCTGCCATATTATCACAAGTTCTGAAAGTACGTACGTGCTGAGATTCTTTATTCGCTCCGCCGCGCCGGGCCCGACTGCTCTGTTGGCGCTGGCTGGCACATCATTCGTTCATAGTACGTTCTTCATTTGTGTCTTAGCCTTAGCCTTAGCTTTAGCAGTAGTACTTGACGATGAAGACAAAAAGAAGTTTTCTTAATAATCTCAGCACTCGACCGGCTGGATGGGCTTCAATCGATGTCAATTAAAGATTGAGCACTCAGTCAGTCTATGGAAGCTACGAGTATACGCTGCCCCGCTCGTAATGTCGTAATCTTAAAATCTCGACGTGATCGATTGCCGCCATTGCCAGTATCAAGCACCCATTTACCGCCAATCTCGACCTTCAGTCTTAATGGACTTTAATGCACTCCGTTGAACGAAGTAAATAGAAACCAGATAATGCAGTAAGGCTATTAATCCGTTGAGTTGTTTGACGTTATAAAGGTAAAATTGCAACCTAGATGCAACTCAATAAAGTAACATTTTAGTTCGTCCGGTGCCGCGCTGGGAAATGTGCATTAAGGATTTATCTAAACGCAGTCAGGCGGCCAGGCTTGCCATCAGATAGAGAAATAGCGTGTCATAAAATTTGCCAATTTACATTTATTCTGCCACCACACAGTCCAAGCCCAAGTCAAAAGATCGAACGACTCATGAGAGTTGAAGCACTCAGGCTTTTAACGATTTTATTACAGCAACCGAAACGCGCCCGCAGCCCGTGCGATAGAAATGCAGAGAATCACATTCTTGACGTTAAAGTATCATGAAACTCAAATTGTCAGGTAATCGATTTTATTTATCACTGAGGAGAGGCGTCGCTGGTTCACTTGCGTAGCACTGTCGATCCGAAAACTATCAATGATCATAAAAACGACCGACAGACCGAGTCCTGCTGAATGCTGATGCAAGTTCTTTTAAGTATGTGCCTCAAATAGCCGGTCCAGCGGCGATTGCGGCCTCATAAAACCGAACTTCAGCCTCAGTCTTGGCGTGAACACATGCCCAAAATATTTTTCCGTGCCATGTCCAGTACCAAATGCCGATATTGGCGACGCCAGTGTCTTTAATTTACTGACCAGCCGGCATCCCAATCAGAACTGTTCTCACTCGAAGCCTACAGTCTGCACCAAGTGTTAACAGCTCAAAATAAATTACACCGAATGAAAAATGGGACTTATACATATTTGGACGGACAATGCGAAGGAAATCTGTTGACTTGTCCCACCAACAGTTTATTAATCATGCGTTCATGCGCTTTTTTCTCTGAGTTGTTCAGATCCCAGCTTGCGTTCGCGACAAGCAGAGCATGAGAACCGAAATACAAAGTAAAGAATGGAACAATTCAAACTCTGCTATTGCTATTGCCATTGAATTGCTATTATAACTCAAAACTTTTGCACTGCATCGCGATTTTACGGCTGGCAGTCTCGACTTTCTCCCTTGGAGAGAAAGAATAACACGAGCTAACTACATACGTATTGCGCGTACTGTGCGGTTATTGGAATTTTCACACATTCCAGCCTTCGTGCAGAGGCCCCGAAGTGCGTGACAAGACTACCAGTCACTTCTATGTTCATACCCTAACCGCAAAACTTAACAACTTACCCTTCATAAATTATGTTATGTTCAAGTGGATTAGTGGGAAAGTTTGCTTAGACGTTCTTCGCACCTGTCCAGACTCCAGACGGGTTCTCTGGTTGAAGGTCGTACGTATAGCCTCCACCCGACTATTTGCACTTCCCGTTTTTAAGAAGTGTAAACTAATTTGGCATGTGACATACATTTGTGGCTTGTGTAGTTGAAAGCAGTAAGATTTCATCAACCACGCGTGTCAACATTAACGCACATGTCACCTGTTAAATAAATCTGCCAGAATGTCAAGAAGTTTTTCTTTTGATTGTCGGGAATGACATGCCGTACTGTCAAGAGCTTTGTGTTAATTATATCTCACGAGCACGACAAACGACCGCGCCGTACCGGAAATTTCCGACACGCAGTCACTCATAACAGTAATAAAATCCCCTGCTAATCCACAGCCGACAGTGAGCTAAACAAGCCAACTGAGTCGTCAAGTGCGGGCTGAATGGTAGCGTGGCGGTATTGTTTTCCTGGAGTTTAGTAGCACGGGTCCTACGCTACGCTAGAATCTAGAATGCGTAATACGCAGCACGGCAGACCACAACATGCGGCCTTATGAAGAGATTGTCAACCAACATAATGAATAATTCATGCACCAAATGAATTCTGTCATTCATGAATCCCTTCCAGGGGCCCATCACTCATCACTCGCCTCGTACAGCGTCCCACTAAACTGTACTAATTAAAGACTCAGGTGCGCTTGAAGGTTCTAAGTAACTTTCCATGTCGTAAATAATTTTTGATGTCTGACAGGCACAGAACAGATAAAAGATGTTAAGATTTTCAAATGATGGGTAAAGAGATGCGTTCATTCATCGGCTTAGGGCTCGAGCCGGGTGGATTTGGACTCTCCTTTCTTTCAAGCCGGCAAAATTTTCCAGACCTTCTTTTCTAAAGTGTGGTAGTGGCAGAACTCTAATTGGTAAGCAGGAGAGTGCTTTCGGGAAAATAATTTGCTTCATTTCATAATTTTAAGGCATGTCTTTCCTAGATTATTATGCAGTGATCAAGGATAGCGAAAGTCTGGACAATGTCTGCATTGGTCTCTACGCTGGTGACCTTTGGTACTGTCTCCCACCACCATCACCCAGCTGACATTGTTGTGGCACTAGTGAAAAGACCTGTTTATTTGCGAGCTATGGACTGATTTGAAAAATCTCATGCGTGATGCGTCTGTAAAGCATCACACCAAATCAAAACACCGCCGACTTAGCTGCGTCGTGGCTCATTGTTCTATTTTTATAACGAGCATCTTGCTGTGTAAAACGCGGAGGATGAACTGTAAATATTATCTAAAAGTAAAGCGAAGTTGTGGTAAACAAAAAGATGTCTGGGCTTTTACAATAATAAATTAGGGAGCAAAGAGCACAAAAACAAAAACTTGAGAATTTGTTCTGTTCCGTGGCTAGACTGAACCTGAACCTGACAACGTCGCACGGAACTGAATTATTTGAAGCTTTGATCGTGGCTTGCGCCGTGACGTTGCCATTGACGTAAAGTAAACCGTGGCATTTCCCGATTTTCCTGAACTTTCACTTGAAACAGAACCTGCCACATACTTCATGTTTCCGTTCACGCAGAAGGTATTTCATGTACGTGTCAGCCGTAGTCGTCCTTGTCAAACTGAAGCCCAGCCTGAATTCTATAATATTTTTGCTACGTTAGTGCCCGTGTCTGCCATTGCCATCACGCTCGGATTGAAGTCCTCATTTAACTTTCTTTCCATTTCGGCACGCGCAGTTAAGTGGTAATTATTATTCAAAATGAATTTATTCTAGTTCACCTTGCTCACTGCTGCTGCATAAAAACGGGAGGACCAGCAGCAGTCGGCAAGGGCTCGTCTCGCGTTGCATGTCATATTGGCAGGCAGGCGGGCAGAATAATCATATAAAGAAACACTCGATTCGTAAGGAGGATGAATAAAATTGAAATTTTTTGATTAAATTTCACTCGCATGCGAACTGAGCCTGGCCCGTCTCGTTTTTGCCTCCGCTTCGTTTAAGTTTCATCTTCCAGACTGAAACTGAATTAAGTTTTTCATATTTCAGGCAGCACGTGCATGATTCGTGTGAGCATGCATGCGAACGAAGCGAATGCTTAAACAATATTACAAGAATTAGGATAAAATTTCACCGGTATTAAAAGACAATTTCCTGCTTGGTGCTTAGTGCTTGCTAATGAGCATAGATTATGCAGGCCTTGTGAATTAAGTAGAAGAGCTAAATGTTATAATACTCAATCCACGGCTCGCCACGTAGATGATGGAGTGTACTATCGAAGCAAGACGTAAAACTAAAACTTTTGTTTCAATTAAATTTCTTCTCGAACATGCGAACGGGACGCGCTTATCTAGAAGAAAGTCTTCCTGCTCAGCTTTTACTGCACTGCAAAGACGTGCAGATTAATTGGTTAAAATTATCAGGCATTACAAAGCAAATTTGGATGTAGAAAGGCCGTCGAACAAAGCAGTAGAAAGAAACGGATCCTACACACGGCATGCTATTTTAGTCCCTCTTCACCGACCTTGGCGGCAAATTTTAAAACGTGTCGGGTTCCTGTACAACGCAGCAGTTAGTAGACAAAGCAAACGAAAACAAAATTCCTTGTTCATTAAAAATGGTGGAGACTGACGCGACGACAGCAAATTCTAATCAAGAATACACAGACTCTAATTTAAATATGAAATTCATTATAAGCAGCGTACTAGGTACGTTTCAAAACGGGATCGGCCAGCATAACCGCAGGCTATTACTTTCCTGGGTTCATGATTGCTTTAGAATCTAATTAGAATCTCATCAGTAACTCATCAAAGTGTATAACATTGTTTCAGTACTCGTGAGTATATTAAAAGGTCAGGAGAAAAGTAATTTTAACGAAGCAGTTCCATTTTGTACCATTTACCATTGTCATTGCCATTCCTCCAATCAAAAAATTTAGTGTTTTCTTTCAATTCCTTTAATTAGAAAATGCGTTCGCTGTATTTGCACTTGGCAGGCGGGCGAGTAGGAAAGCAAAAGCTCTCGAGAGAACTCAGGCTCCAGATTGCTAGCAATTTGCCGCCTTGCTTGCTTGAAGGAAGCCGAAAGCCCGTTCACCGTTCCTGCATGTTATTTTTATGTGCCACGAATGAATGGTTAATTCGATGATGGAGTGCTGAACACGATTATAATTTTGTTTCATTTGCTCCTTTTCTCCTTTCCTGAACAGGTTGCTTGTATTGGCAACTTCCTGGCCCAAATTATATACCAAAGCAGTCGTAGCGAGAAAAACTTTGAATGCGGCCAAATTATAGAGAACCACTTGAAGAGGCCGGCACAGACTTTTCCCAGTGGACCTTCAACATCTTGCGGAAACGAAGTGTGGAATTGTGCAGTTGGTCTGGGAAACTCAGAATCGCTTTCCGACTCCCATTTACTATTGCCATTTGCTACTTGGTCGCAGTGCTCGTGCAAAATAAATGCTAAATCAGCAAGTAATTTCCACTGCCTTTACTTTTTATGTCTTTATGAATTTGGCATTTGGCAAGGAAATAAAGGCCAGCAGTGGCAATGGGATGTGGTAATCAAGTGCATGCAACTTTCTTTGCAAGGCAGTATCTTTTGTATAAAACAAAGATTTCGGAAATGTGCTGTATCGAAACATTAATAGCAACGACTCAAGTACTCAAGGCCCAAGGCAAATTGAAAAAGCCTTGAAATTCGAAATTGATACAACATGCTCGTACAGGAGAAAGCATTTAGAGACTCATGTACAATACAAATTAAAACGACGGCGGCGGTTTATGCAGTACACAATTTATGCATGAATGAATTCATACTACGCACGTTAATGGGCTCATTAGTGAGTCGGCAAACGTGCAAAGAATATTTTCGAACTTTCTAATCTTTTCTGCGTGCTTTCACTTTCATTAAAAATATGATCGGGCGCAAGACTGACGATTTTCGGAAGCACCAAAATTAAGCCGGATTCAGGAGCAGGTTCGGCTTGAGCTTGACTTATCCACGTGTAATTTCATTTTGCCAAAAATAATCCTGTCGTGTGGGCTCGGACTTAGGCTGGTGACTGTTTTTGATTAAACTGCTTTTTCCTTTTCTGCGCTGCAATGCGGTGTGCGGTGACCAGGGACAGTGGACGTAATAGCTAGTAGGTTTCTTTTCTTGGTACAGAATTATAGAATTGGCTTGGCTTCTTTTCTACACACAGCGCAGCATGCAGTGGCCTTTCCTTTTGTATAGCAATAATAAATTGGAAACGCCATGGGTCTCTTTTCTGTTTACTTGACCCAGAGTATTAGTGGTGGTATTATTACTGGCTTGGCTATTACTGTGATAGAATGAATTTGTATTATGTCGGTATTGTGCAATGGTGAAGAATATTTTATTTGGTTTGGCACTGGCAATGTCTCCTTATTGATGGTATGGCATTGCCTGTTGGACGGGTGTCATATTTCTGACGGGCGTATCAGTGACCAGTGGCCAGTGGCCAGTAGCTACTGGCCACGAGGCCACTGACCAAGAAAGGAATTCGACACACATGAGTGAGATTTACGTTTTTTGGTGGAGTTAAGCTCGTGCCATGAGGTTATTACATTTCTCCGGCGTATTGCTTCTGCTGTCTTTTGTGGAGCAGAGAAAAATGATTCATGCCTACCATGTCAGAGGCTTGCTAGATCGTGCCTTCGGTGCTTGCGAATGAAACATTTTCAAGAAATAATCCTGCCACAAAGTTCCCAACCTGATCTAATAATAATCCTGTTTATTTGGTCAAGCATAAATTACGAGGTTGTCACCTGCCTTAAAATAATGCTCCAGTTAACAGTGCAACGTTACCGGATCGCAAAATAGATAAAAGGAAGCTCGAATTCACAAATTCAAATTCAAAGGAGGGAACCGTAGAATACTTCGCATTGCGCAATGCATAGAGCGCCCTGAGGCTCATGAATTTCTAAAGTCCTCTATTGTTCCGTACTTATTTATGGGCCAAGCAGGGCAGGCAGGACATGAAATATGCAAAACTTTCCCATCGTTTTAAGTACCGTGCCATGCCAGTGCCGTGTTAGTACCCAGCAGCCAGCCGAACAAGCAAAGGAAGGGATTAACTTTTAAATATGCCAACTAGAAATATGCTTAATGCCAGCCTGCGCCTGCTGCTTGCTTTTCAGCAATGGAAAATGAAATGAAACACGAAAGTACTTGTTGCGAAACACAAAAAATGCTTTTATGCAAACATTCCCTCTCAGCCTCCAGCCTCAAATCCTTTCTCAATGTCAGTGCATACATTTATACTACATTTGCTTGCAGTGAGCCGAGCATAACAAGCTTCCGAGGTCCGAGACAGGATGCTTTCTCTTCACCGTCAAGCTCAGCCAGAGAGAAATTCGCCAGACATCCATCATTTAAAGATCAGTTTACTTGGCGTGATGTGATGGCGAGATCCTCACTCCTCTGATCTTTTTCATCTGTAATTCTGTTTTCTTGGAATTTGAGCTTGATCTAATATGTAACGGCAATGGCAATGGCAGTGGATTTGCCCAAGTAAAGCCCTAGATCGAATTTTATTGGTTTGACGGAGACGAAGGGTTCAAGGTACAGTATAGACTCACTGTGTCAGGCATTTTCCGGCATTGCATCCAGAAAGGAAAGAAAGAGAAGACGAACGACGAATGCAATGCCGAAAAATAAATCTTTCCCATTGTTTACCGTCTGCCCAGCAAAAGACAAAGAATGCGATACGACGCAACACATAAAGTTAATACGAAGAAGAATCCAACCTTACACAAGATAAGAGAGAACAATAAATTTTAGGCCAGGTTATTAGGAAGCGGAAAGAAGTCTAATCTGTGCACAACGAGTCACCGCCTTCTCTTCATGAACATCAGCGAGATTCCTCTAAACATAAAGTTGAAAGACTTTTAACAAAAGAACAAAGCAGAAAGCACGTTGTACGCTCGGCCAGGCCGTGAAAGGATTTTTTGACGACTTCACTTCACTATGCATTCGTTTCACGCGCCTATGCAGTAGACGCAGAAGAAGAACGGAGAAACAATCTAAAGAGATTCGAATAAAGATGTACAGGAGATGATGGAGCAACACTCGACAGTGTCGCATGGAAAGAACTCGAACTTGGACGAGAAACCTGCATCTTTCTTCATTCGGAGTCGAGTTGGAGTCATCATCTTATTACAATAAATGGAATGCAATTTAGGATTAAGGACAAATTCTTGGAAAAGAAAAGCAATTAGTATTAAGTAGTTGCGAGCAGAGCAACAACTGGAGACGAAAATGAACAAGTGCACACGTACACTACACCGTACGGGAAAGGAAATCCGAACGAGAGATTAATTCCTGCTTCTCTCAGCTGGCTGCGCCTCGAATGAGTTCAATTTTCCAATGCCAATGCCAACACATTGCACTGCTTTCCGACGACAGGTTCAAAGATTAAGCTTAACTTAAAGAATTATCCAAGCTTAAGGTGTGCAAGTGCAAAGTATTCTTTGCTTTGCGCGTAACACATCTCCTCTTGGCAATACGTAATCTCTGGCTTAATTAAGAAATAGCAAAAGCTGGAAGATGAATTCATTATCAACCACATCTTATCGCATTTCACGCTCACGCGCTCCAGAAATGAGAACCATAATAAAATCCCGACTGGTATGCTTCTTGTTATCAAAGTGCCAGCTTGCTTTGGGCTTTGGGCCTGGGTCTCGGTTTCCTGAAAAATTTCCACAATTTATTAGCCAAGTCACTGGAAACAGAAACAGGAATTTTCCAACGGAATTTCGGTAGCTTGGCTTCATAATGACTGACTCGCGCCCGATCCGCATCCGCGTTGTAACTCAGAAATTCGCCTGGCATGGCATGGCATTAGTCATAAGTAAACTCAACCAAGCGCAAAATGAGCTCTAAATTTTCTTTGCCCAGAGTTTGTTGTGGGAAGGCCAACAACTATGCGACGGCGAATGCGAAATTCATGCCAGCAGCATCGCTTTCTCTTTGATGTGGCTGAATAGCGACCCATAATGAGATGGAAGTCGAATCATTAAGATTTTCCAGTTTCCATTTTCTGGTCTTCTGCGCGATGCACGCTAGCTTACTCGGTGGCTGGGCTCGAACAAAAGCTTCAAATTAAATACAGAATAAAACGGAATGGCCCGGCAAAGCGTGGCTTGTGACTGTGACTTGTGTTCTCTTAATTACGTCCACAGCGAGCCGCCTTTGTTCTCTCATTTCCTATTCTATTGTTCGCAGCTTCTGTAGTCTGTCACACTGCGCACTATACATTAATTATGATATTATGCTCCAACACTGCAAAGTTTGATTCAATCAAACGTTTTCCATTGAAAACTGCTTCCTCGAATTAATTCGAGCACTTGTTTTAATTAATAACTTGTCGATAACGAGCGAAGTTACGATCCAGCCACGTCCTTCATGGAAGATGTCGCAGATGGGACACTTCGGCCATTTTCGTTTCGTACTTCGTGTCAGACCCAGACGCGAATTACGGCTTAAATTGGCTACGGATTATACAATAAAGAAATATGGTTCAGAATCAGGACTGACATTTGAGTAAACAAACTAAATGCGAGCTCTTCAATGAAGATTGGAAATCAATAAAAAAAAAAAAAGTACGGCGAAAAGTGCTGCTTCTTGATGCATCTATTAACAATGCGACGAGAAATGTCAAGGATGGAAGCAGAAAACGATGCTCAACTATTTGACTTCGTACTTAGAAGTAGCGTGACGAATGATGGCCAGGCCATCCTATTCAAGTATGACAAGTCAAGATAAATCGCTTCAATCGAACCATTGAAGGATTTGATACTTCTACATTCCGCCGCTGCCTTTCAATTTCGCAGTTCAGTTTACTAGCTATTTAATTCTTGTGTGACTGTTTGATACGGCATCTTAGCATTTATCAGCAATCTTTTAAAATACGCAGTTGGTTTACGCAACGATGAATGTCAGCGTAGTATCAAAGACAGACGGGCTTTGCAACTACCCGCTTGCGAATTTAGTGAAATTTCGCGTGATGAAACGTGCTTCATTAGTTTTTGCTTATAAGCGCACGCCTCGCGTTTTGCTGGAATTCGTGCCATTTGCATGTTCGCCGGGGCTCAAGTACTCGGGCACTTGCTTGCTTGTTACCCGAATTCCTATTTTCTTTTTGCATTTCTGGCCACGGAGAAAGTTTTCCCTTGAGGAGCAGAAGAAATGTAATTCTACTTATTTCCCGACAAGCCAGGCACAACTAGGCATCCTTTTCCTTTGAAATGCCATTGCCACTACTGCTTTTCTATTTACTGCCTGAAGCAAGAAGTGTTGTGCACTTACTTTGCATTGCATGGGATTCCTATTTCCTATTCGCTATTCGCAACTCGGAATTCGCTTTCACTGTATTTTCACACGGTCGGTCGTATTTATTTGCTAAGTAAAATAACAGTAAACGAATAGAATACATTTCGAAACTAAACTTGGTATTAAAGTTTAGACGAACCAGAACACCAGAAGTATGAAAAGACGTTCAAGAGACGAAGTCTTTTTAGTCCTCATCGCGTACGTGACCTTATTTCGTACGTATATTGTCACCTCAAATAATGGAATGTATGTTTACCAATCACAGAAACTTCAGCAAACGATTTTCATTCGTGTTTAATTCCGACAGCTTAAGTAGAGAGTAGACAATCGGCTAGGAATTTAGTACAATGAACTCGGTGTTTTGTGTTTACTTTGCATAGTAATTTGTGACAGACGCCAACAAGAACGAGAACATAGGAAATATGAAGAATGCGACACCCAGACAGTCATTCGTTCAATGTCCACATGAAGTTAGTCTTGAGTGCCCTCAATTGCATTGCATGATGGCAGTGGTGGAAGCGAGGCAGTAGGTTGAGAAAATAAGAGACATTTTTATGTGTCCGTTTGATAAATCTTTTGAATAAAACTCTTGCATCCACAGAAAAATAGCGGAAGAATTGGCCCGACCTAAAAACACTTCTTGGCGCGCGCACTTAACCAGAACGATGTATGTATTTGTAGATTAATAGAGACAGTAGTGCCGTCACGCAGCAAAGCGAAGTAGAGAACTTGACATCAATTATAAATATTATTGCCATTGCTTTACCACCACAACGTGGTCTCTCCTTTTCCATACTCATGGACGTGGACCCACACTCCAGGACAGGCAGGATAAAGGCTGGAACCGGAACGCATAAAGTTAAAGGACTTTCTTTTTATGATGCTCACCCGTCTACAATATTAAATACGAAAAACACTTACAGCTCATGCCGAGCGCGAGAGTGGAGCAAAAGAAAAAATTACGTCATAATAAAAATTGTTACAAAAATGATACACTTTCTGCAGTTTGCAGTTCGCAGTCCTCGTTAACTAAAATCGGCGTTCAGAATTTCCCAAACGCAAACGCATGCTGGGAATAAGATATAAGAAAGCAATTCAATTTTTGAGCGAAGGAGATACGAGAAAACGATCGTAATTGTATATTGTACATGCTACGTACGCTGGCGCTGGACTAGTGGGCTGCGGGCGCAGTGGCAAGGCCAGATAATCATTTCGCGCCTCGTTTCTTTTTATCGGTCCAATCCCAAAAATGATGCAGCTGCCAGCAGCCAGCCGCATCAGCATCCGCACAAGGACTCAGGGCGTTGCGATAATGCAATCCAATTATGTGGGCAATGAATTTTTATTAACCAGATTCCACGTGCGTACGTATTGGCATTGAAAGTGGACGTGGATTGAAATCAAGCTCACTGCTCTGAGTTGGGCTCCGACTCTGACTTCCTTCCTATCATCATTAATCACCACAAACGTCTCGTCTCGCCGAGTGTGACGAGAAATCAGATTATGGTCCACAGATCAATTCCCGAGATAGCACCGTGAATGCATGCATGAGGAATCTTTGGTACGTGGTGGCAGTGCAGTGTGAGAGGCAGAGAAAGAATTAGAGCATCAATAATGTGTTGTTAAGGTGTTACTATTGATTTTTCTTCTTTTCCGCGGTGCGGTGGCGGTTTCCGAACAGGTTGGCTTTGGCTTTTACTTTTGACACTCCGCAGAGGAAGAGGGATCCCACCTTTGCTATTCTCCGAATCGCAATCGCGACTTGCATTCGCACCCAACTTGTTGAAAAGTTTCACCATAAGCCTCTGGTGTGACATGAGACTGAACCACAGCTCAGACATCAGCAAGCCTGATTTCGAGTCATTTCCATGTAACTAACAATGCTTGCAGGCAAAACGCAACGGCCGACCGCGTAAATGGCAGAATCTGAGTTTCCGAGCACTGAACACCCGGTTTCTGATGAGCGCGAGCGGCCGGGCGAGAGATGCGAGAATTTCTCGACCCAAAAGCTTAAAATCAAGTTATCATAACCGAATATTACACCAATACCAAGACTCGTGGTGTAAATTGAGGCTTGGGCTTTTGCTGCAAGCTGTGCATGGAAAAGACAATTTATCAAAAAGTTAAAAATTGAAACAGAAAAGTTAATTTTCCACGCAACACAAAAAGTCGGCTGCAAATCTCTCCTCTGGCAGCATATCGTTATCACATCAAGAATCGTAAGACTACAGAAAACTGTAGACTGGAAGTCTCAAGCTTTCCCTGCACAATATCACAGCAAGTAATCTCGACAGAGAAAGAGACAGAGACCGAGGACCAGAATCACCAGGACAAGCAATTCATTTTCGGAAAGGAGTGCATGAAGGCGAATGATCATTTGGAGCCTGGGTGGCCGTCGTAGTTGGTCTAGCTCTTGAGAGCAAAAGTTTGAGCATCGAATGATAGAACAGCGCAAAGCAGCGGAGACAAGACAAGCGCCTATTTATTAAAACTTTATCAGGAAGAAGACGAAGACAAACCTGAGCAGGAGGAACCGCAAAGCGCTTCAGGTTAACTTTTACTCCTACTTTCAGAATTCCAGCAGGAACAACTGAAAAACAAACAATAGTCGAAAATATGAAACTTTAAAATCAAAACTTTCTTAAAACTTGACAAACATGTTAGCATTTTGGCTTGTTTTCGAAACCGCGCGAGCAAGTAACGACATATTTTAGAGTTTCGGTCCATTCGCTGATAAAGGAGAAGAAATAGATCCACAAACAACTCATTCAAGTCTGTCATTGTGCTTGAATGAGTGCGCCGCTAACGTATTGTAAAGGAACGATATTTACACAAAATTATGCAATCAGCGTTTCACTTCAATGCTCCCACTTTCCATCCGACCCAATTTCACATTCATATTTAATTTGACCAAGAAGAAAGCTGACAAAGAAATTGTGCAAGTTCCAACATCGAAAACGTCAAACGCAAAACATCAAATAAAAAATTGAGCTCGCATTTTTGCATTTGCGAAAGATTCAAAAATGCAAAAAGACACGTTTCGCTTAGCTTGCATTTCCTTGAAGTTCATGCAAATTTAACTCATTTGCTAATTGATGACTGACGAGTAGTAGCAGATTTCTTCTCTCCTTGCTTGCTTCCAGCCGCATTCAAGCTGCAAATTCGGTCGCTATTCTCCCGATAATGCGGCAGGATAGAAAATCTGAGTGTGACGCGACAAAGGCAGGCAACGAGGCTAAGCCTCAGAAGCTTACGATGAATTTATTTAAGGGATATGAATAAAAATGCGAATAGAATAGGATATACCCGTGGTATTTTACCACGGGCAGAACATGGAAAAGATCAAGGCACACTATGCCTCCTGGCTTCTGTAAAGTTCCTTTACGACAATATGCACATCCTGAATGTGCCGCAGTCTGGCCCGTGATCGTCAACTTATTCCCTTATCAAAGACTTTCGTTCTCCGTTCCTGTGCTCCTCGCCGTTGTGCTTGCTGTTATTGTCGTCCGAATTCAGCTTTCACTTACGTGCAGTTTACAGTGTACATGTTTATGATGTTCATTTCCTACAATAAAGTGCTGTCCGAATCTCAGGAAAGAATTTCGAGCAGCAGCAGCTGTAAAACGCGAATGCGAACGCAAAAAGAGAATTTATGAAACGTTTGTATTGTAAATGCTTGCAGGCATTTATTTGCAAGGATTCTGAGTTGGCAAAATATTATCTACGCGACACACGACCAGCGACGTGGGTGTTGGTGTTACAATACATTAACCATTTACATTGCATACTGATTCAGCTACTTGCCTGACTTGAGGGTCTGTTGACATTATTGTCATCGCCAATTCCCCGCTTTCTCTTTGCTGTTGGTTTTTTGGATACTTTCTCCATTTGGAGCATGTGTGTGTGCGTGGAGAAAGTGGATTCGATTCGAATTCTTGTTCTTCGTTTTCGTTTTTGTAGCATTTCCTCTGCGGTGTACCCGCTCCCGTCTTGCCATCGTGAATATTGTACTCTGTGCACGTACTCTTTGTCGCTCTGAAAAGGCAGACCGAACTACTTATTTTTCAATTGCGGGCGGTGCGTATTATAAGCGTACCAAGCACAATCGCAATCACAATACGCAATGCGTACGCAATACACAAAGAGCATATGTTCGACGTTGTCATTTTTATCTCGTTGATCATATCTGCCGTGTATGTTATTGTTACACGAGTGTTTTCGGGTTTCCTTGAAGTGAAAGTGCCGTCGATTTTAAAGAAGTCCGTAAAACAGCATAAAGCATTAAATGCATGAAAGCCAAGACTCGATTGCCCCACTTTATTCCCAATTCAGCTGCGAATGCGAATTCAAGCGGTGCACTGCTGCGATGCGAAGTGGGAGTTGTTTATTTGAATCGTATTTCAGCATTTGTTCGCTGCTGTTGCTGCCGATGCGAGCAGCATAAAACTGAAAAGTTGGAAGGAAAGGAAAGGAAAAGCGAAAAGGACTTGAAGGCTTGTTTTTATTATTGAATTTTGTCCTGGTAAAACAAAGTTTCTTTCTCCTTTCCCCGAAACATTTCTGCTTCTGTATCTTCTCTCCAGCTGCTGTTTCAATCTGAAGATACTCTACACGGAGCACGGACGAGCCAAGATGAGTTACGAGAATCGTGTCCTTGTCCCACACTGAGCAGGGGACCCAGATTCAAGATTTGGTAGGCGAACGTCGAAGGGAGAGGCAAGAGAAGCTGGTGGAATGAGATTTATCTAAAGGACAGTGTTATTTTATATTTTATCCCGTTTTAGTGTGCCTCGTTGTAAAATGGGCCCGGTTGCTCGTATCTGCAGGCACTTTACCCAACTGCAATTATCATCAGGAGAAGCACAAGCTCCATCCGGCCTCTGCCGTGGGACATGTGTGATGCTACAGAATTGTGTTTTACATTTCAGCGAATTTCCATGCATCTGTCTGAAAATCCGTGATTAAATGCAATTTGAAAGCACTCGGAGCCATGAATCTCTGCCCGTCTGTCTCGATCTGGACTTATTTAACAATTGCAATCACAATTACACGACGGGGCTGATCCTCCAGGATTTGGCTGCTGGGAATGTGGCCGCTTCGCCCGCTCATATAATTTTCTCTTCCTGCGCCCACGCAATAAATCTAACAGGCTAACAAGAACTTGAACCTTGCCAGCATTTTGTGAATAGCGGGTCGTTTGAAGTTGTGCTGCACAGCGTTGAATAATTGGCACCGACTTGGCTAGGCTAGCCCTGGCGCAGATTGACTTTGCCTTTGACTGCCAGTTGGAGTTAGTTGTTTAGATTCACATCATTACATTCACTCAACATCAGCCAGCTGCTATGAATTCAGACCCAAAATCACGTCGAACCGGACGAAAACTGAGTCTGAGTCTTCTGAGTCTTGCCTTGCAGATAGCTGAAATGAATCTGAATACGGAATGGATTTTCTGACCACAGAGCGCCCTACGTCTGTTGTTGCCGTTATCGTTCCCGTAATCGTGAATCCGGCCTACTCTAATGTCGTGCCATGCCACAAAGTGACATGGGACTCTCGAGGCTATTTCCCTGCATGCAAGTTGCAAGCCATCGGTAATTTATTAGCTGCACTTACTACCGTGTCTTTGTGTGAGAATCACCACAGGCCCATTAAGAGTAGCAGCAGCCACAGTCTCAGTGAGAGCTCCTCATTTATCAACTGTCCTCCAGCCAGTTTGCCAGTTGCCACCAGAATCCCAAGTGAAAATGAACTTCCGTATAGCCATTAACTTGATGACCTAACAGGACCCAGTGCTGTTTATTCCCGCAAGCTGCAAACTTGAAAATGGTAAATCTCATTTAAATTACGGTCCATGCTTAAAATGCGTGAAACTCAACAAAATAGCCATTCAACCAGCTTCCACATGACAACTCGCCTTGACTTCACTTCACTTCAGCCTTTCCTCGTGGCATGTATGCGTGCAATAAAGCCTTGTGAGAGTACCCATTACAAAATATTATACAATCCTTTTTCTCTGACTGACTCTGATGACTCTAATTCTGATTCAGCACTGAATGAAAATCGTGTACGCGCGTACGATGCGTGAGTGTGAGAGAGTCTTCTATTTGTTTGATATAAAATGTGCTGCCTCAAACACACAACTAAAGGCATATTGCATTGTAACCTGTGATCGCGCTCTTGCTCTCTAAAAATAGCAAATAACATATCTGGGAGACAAGACAAGAAAATTATTACCTTGAACAACGACCGAACTAGTATAAAGTGTTATGTTTCAAGTAAACGTGGCACACACAAAGACAAGACTATACGGCTACTCAGAAGTGAACCAATTTGATGGGTGTGTCCACTGTCCACGAAGAATGTGCGAGAGCGCAAATGCGAGTAAACACAAACACGGCGACAGTAAGGGGTATAATTTCTGCTTTCACGTGAACTTTTCTGACCTTCACAGGTCGAGTAATAAAACAGTCGATTTGAAGCTCGTCCGTGAGGACTTCAGCAGATGGCATGGTACGGGAAAGTACAGACCCTCATGCAAATACTCACATAAATTAAAAGTTAAAAGCTCGTTTCGCTCACTTTACATTCTCCCGTAATGAATTCGTTACGGGAAGACGAGCAAGTATCCAAACGAGGAGTCATTAAATATGCATTCCGATTACCGTGCAGTAACTTTGCCGCGCGGCGCGGGATAAAGCCAGTAGCCAGAGTTAGTTGGCACAAACGTGTTACAGGGAATAATGCATGTAATAGAATGAATGTTTCCTGTGGGAAGGATCAATGTGAAACAATGGTGATTATGCAGGCCATCGTGTCCTCCAGCGTGTATGCATGCACAGCGGGCTCTTAGCAGCGATGAGTGATCAGTGATCCAATGATATAGACTGACTTGAGAGAGTAAGTAACTCGTAAGTAAGTGTTGTGGCGTTCGGAAGAACAATTTTCAGGATACCTTTTCTCCATCCAGAAACAATTCTAACTGGGACTTTTATTATCAGTGCCAAGGTCCGCTAAATCTCTTCTGAATTTATTTATTGAGCGATCGATTCCGATTGAGAATTCAATTAAATAGTATCAAAACAATTTCACGGTTAACATTCGCATTTTCGGGCTGCATGTCAAGTGGAGACGGGCAGCACAGAACCGAGAACGAGACATGATTATGTATTCATTGTTTTTGGAGTGATGGCGAATCAAAAAGCGTATGCGAGCAATAAACGCACGTCACCCACTTCAAGTTACACTTATTATTTATACGGTAACCTACATACCACATTTTTACAATCATTGCCAAGAATCTCCAAATTCCTGGCATTATAGTCGCAACACTGAACCTTCTCTGATGGGAACTTGAATTGAAGTAAAATATGCGTTTGCGCTAGCGCTGTCTAATGGTAAAATACTACCAATACGGCTGTAAACACGAACCAAAGCTCAGGAGAAAGCATTTTGAAATGGAATCCAAGTGGAAGGCTCATGCTTTCTAAAATTCGTGAAGAGGAAGATTCATGTGAAAAGTAAACACGGTCTCCATTTCTATTCCTTGGCTGTTGCTTTGCTCTGATTTTGTCATGCTAGATACTAGTTTACTGATGAAAAATTTAAGCAACAGGAAAGTCTTTCCTTTTACCCGAAGCATTTGCCGTGTACCGCAACTTCAGTAAGAATGGATTAAGGCTTACACAAGTACGGTACTTGGGAAAGGTACGCTACTTGGACGAGAAGTGCAGATTTGCAAAAATGTGACAATACCAACCGGCTTTCCGTGTGCTGGGTACGAGCACGATGTTGGGTCATAATATGAGCTTAGAAAGACAAAAGAGCGAAGACAAAGAGGGAACAAAGTAACAACGATAAGGTGCGGCGAGTCGAGGCGAGATTGAAAGAAAAAAGTCGACTTTAGCACAGAGTGTTGGTGCTGCAATAGAAAAATGTGTCGGAAGGAAGAAGGATGTGCGGATGAGTTCAACAGCAGCAGAGAACAGGACAGCGAACAAGACAAAAGACGAGGAGATGAATCTCGGGCAAAGTGAAAGCGAATCTAGACTATCCGGGCAATGACAATAATGCGTAGCGCCTAAGAGTCACAAGTCGCTGCGACTTGTGACGCTTGACGTACAACTATGACGTGGTCAAACACTCAAGGTGGAAACTCCAAGCATAGTGTTTTGGTCGTCTCGAGTTCTCGCGCGCTCGAGTGCCCATTCCAGAATCAATATTATTTCAAAATCCAACCCCGGATTTTTATCTGTTGATTTTAAACAATAAATACGAGACGCACATGTGGAACGAACATTTTCCAAGAAGAAAGTCTGCGTCAGAGTATAAAAATGAGCGAGACGCCGCCAACCCGAAGCCGCAGCCAAAAATTTTAATCCCAATTATTTATGAGCCTTGGCCTTATAAAAGCATATGAATTTCATTAAGACTGAGATCGGGACGTCGTTACGTTACAAGTTGGAGGATTCTTGCGGAAACACGTGCAACGCGGTGCTTCCGAGGTTTCGCTCTTCGCATTCTGGCATCGGTTCAAATGCGGATGCGGATGATTCAGAGATGAGATTACAGCTGCTACTGCCGTCGTAGTCGTTGTACAGATGCTGTCACTTTAAATGTAAAGTGAATGCCTTTCTTGCGTAGTGTTCAATACTTCGGCCTAGTCAAGATGAACAAAGTACGACTTTCTTAAACACCACAGACTGCAGATTTCGTTTTTGCATAGGCAAGACAGGTTACGTATTATTGCAGGGAATGTGTGCTCCACCAAACCAAGTCAACTACATAATTGCCTTTAACCCCCTCATTGCACTGACTAATCTGAAGTAGTGAGATCCACGCCATACCACGGGGAACAACGTAACAGTCACAACAAAATTTAATAACATTATAAGGATAATTTCCTGACATGTCCCACGACACGCATTCCAGCATTCCAGCATTCTGTGCACAAGAAAGATACTACATGAGATATTTTAATGACTCCCAGAACACGGGACACGTCTCAACCAGCAATTGTGAGCCACATGCATGCGAGACTGAACTTCAATTATATTCATGCCAGTCCAGCGTGCTACGGTGCAGTACTGAGCATTACGAAATAAATTGATCTCAGCATGATTCTTTTACCTCCTTAAATTTTCATCCATTTTCCGAAAGTAGTCAAGCCAAGAATAATTCAACTCGTGCAGTCAGTCAATCATTCAGTGCTTTTATTAACCTCCTTTTATATGCTTCGCTGGACATAGCTCCTACCTTCACTGAAGAAAGCAAGCACCGAAACAAAAGGGCGAAAGTTGGGTGGTGATCGCTGCTTTCTCTCCCACGAATGCGAATGCGAAGATGGATAGGAAATCGTTTCCAAGCAGTTAATAACAGATGTGTGTAATAATGCGATCGTTACCCGGTCGTACGCGTGGTTGTACAAACAGACAAATATAAACGAGAGTTTAATAGCAGTGCCCGAAGTCCGAGCTGCTGTCTATAAATTACAGCTTTTGTGGTATCTGCTGAAACAACAGGGCATAGTCAAAAGAAAGGCAAAGGACAGGCTTCTTTTCTCCTTTGCTTCGATACGCGCGGCTGGTTACTTCACTGGTTGGCTGGCTGTGGTCAGGTCAACCGTTGCCGTTTACCGTTTATAGTACATGAGCTTTTTCATTCGTTGTATCGGGCTCCGTGCTGTGCTATGCAATCCTTTCACCGTGCCGTAAGCTCGAATTCGGATCGCCAAAAGCTAAACGCTGCTACACATAAAACATAAATGAGCCTTTGTTTCATTCTCCGAGCCAATACCATTAGACTATGAATTATTTGTAGAGAATAATAGCCCACTCTAATATGTATTATTGATTTGCCTTTTGCTTTTCCCAAGATGATGGGTTCTCAATCAAGTGTTCGGCTCCTGCTCGCTGTTTATGTAAAAGTCACGAAACGCGGTATGCGAAACGGTATTGACAATTCCAGAGAATTTCGCCAGCATTAGCTTACTTCCATGCAAATCATGCAACAATGCAAACGTAAGGGGCGAGGGAATTATTTCGATCTGAAGAATTCTGATAATTTCTGTTTCTGCAAGCTGTTTCCAAATCCGACTCGGGGGGCAAATCCCACTGAATAAGTAAAGAATTGAGATTCTCGTCCGCCGCAGCGGCAACGGCGACGCGACCCTGAAATAATGTAATCACGTACTTACATATTATTATAATGAGCATAATGCCTCATTTTCAAACAAAAAGAAAGAAGTCTCATGTCTATAGCAAACTAAATAAATAATGAACCCGTGCCATTTTATTATTATAAATGTTTGCTGTCGTTGTCTTTCTCCTCGGTGTGGCGGCGTGGCCTGGCCTAGGCACACCAGAAGCAGTAAAAGTGCTACGCTACTCTGCAGCGCGAGCAAGGGATTCAATTTCCTTCGAGCTCGCTTGCTCGATCCATTGCTTCATATATGTTTGTTTACTTAACTGCTTCGCAAAGCGCTAGACAATGCTATTGCTTTATTTTCCTTTGACAATGCGCCCGGCGACGACGGCGACTCTGCTGCAAGTCGTGCAAGTTTCTGTGTCCCGGTTCGGTTTCGGTTTCATTTCATTTTAGCAAAGTCATGATATATGACATCGTGTATAAATTGCTCGACCGACCAGACCATGTTTTTGTTTTAAACTGAGTCCCGTTGCAAAATGGCCTGGTCGGTATCTTATCAAAAATCAATAGAGCTTAGCAGTTAAGAAAGACCCGGACCAAAGCAAGCTGGAAACTCAAGTTGGTCTGCTGGTCCGAAAACTAAGACAAAGTAAAGTCAAAGATGCATGTCGCAGTCGCGCTTCCAGACAAAGATACAAGCATAGATAAATGCGTCTTGTGAAATACTTTTCACGAATTACGAGATACGAATTTTGCACTGCATGCACGAGAAAATAAACAAAGTGCTCCACAGGCAATTAATCTTGGGATACTTTCTTCTTTGGCGAGCACACCCGGTCATGAATGTGCATGTGGTAAATTAATGTGATTTATGTAGTTTACATGCTACTTAATGCGATATTTTGTAAACTTGCGCCGTGTGCGTGGTGCAACTTGGAATTGGAACTTGGAAGAAGGACCCGGCCTTGGGCCGGGCCAGGCTCTGGTTGCATTAATTATTAAACTAATTGTTAGCGATAAATGTTCGGTTCTCTTTGTTCGCAGTAAATGATAAATGAATACGATTGCGGTGTTTGCTACTTGCTGCGTGCAGTTGTGAGCTAATTTTTGGTCGTCGGAATGACATGACATGGCATGAAGCATGAATAAAGAATTGGTCGGGTCCCGAATCGCAAATTCGCTTAATTCGCATGAATCCATCATTTTAGACAAAATTGCCGCTGGCGTTGCCAACAATTATTAGTACAAGCAAAAGTCGGTTGGAATGTTCAAGTTCAATTAGTCACTCATGAAAGTGGGAATTGTAGAAATGGAAACGAAATGGAAACGAAATGTGTAAATGAGGTCCACGTGTTCGTCTAATGAAGCGTTCGTACGTTGTTCCTGTCTCAATCAAATTAAGTCATGTTCATGGAACGAAGTGAAACGGGGGAATGAGAGTTAATGAGTTTGAGCAACATTAGTAACTTGAGTTAATTGCAATTCACTTGCGGGAGTACGCACGAAACGACAGTATAACCTTGAATTAAGCCCAACTAGACTGTGAGTGGTCAAACTACTTACTACTGCATAATGGATGAAAATGACATGGCTGTGGAGGGCATAGAACAATTCAACTCTTGGGAATCACTTCGCCCGCCTCAGACTCTCCGAAAACTGACCGAATCGACAACTGCAGACAATGCGTATGGTGTTGGTCGAATGTGTTTGCACATTCAAGTGTGTTGCGGCTTCGTCGTTGTGTGATCATGACTTGGAGTCATAAAGTTCCCATCAACACTTGCATGACCATTATACCTAAGACATATGATTTAATGACCACTTCTGGTTTAGTGATCCTTAAAAATTCAAATTCGACTTTCAAAATACTAAAACATTGAGGATTTGGCCTAATTGACTTGGATTTTGTGTGGTGTACGAAGTTTTTGCTCTGCATGAATGTAGATAGTAGACAATTGAATTTCAGAAACGACGTACCTTGACCTTATCCAGCTGCCCACCGATTGACTGGAGTCCGACGTATATAAATCGAATGTTAAAATTAGTCTGTTAATGTAGCCTATTTATATTCTATCGCACTCGCACTTGTCGCACCGTCTACAATATTCGTACTTCGTAGCCCTTTTAGTAGAGAATCAGTTTGTCAACAGTTGTGTCAGCTCTGAGTGTGAGTTCATCATCGCATCGTGTCGAAAAGTTGCCTGATTGCCGATTGCACGAGTCTGCCTGACTGAGAGTGTGATCTCATTCCGCTCCACGTCGCGTCATCGGTATTTCTATTTCCACTTTCACTTCATCCACAATAAGTTGCGACTCGTTTCCAGTTATCGTAAAAGAGACTTACTTTTCAGGAGCAGTATTAACACAGTTGCTGACGCGCTGTGCTGCCAGTGCTCAGCGAGATAACTTCTCCGATGCGCGATGCGCCCGGAAACTTTATTCGTGTTGTCAACTTTTGTTACCTTCACAGCGTAACTTACTTTCTTTCTTCTCAATCATTCATTTCATCACTTATCGTTATCACTGCGCTGTGCTGAATTGTACCTGGTGGACTTTAGACTAGTGCGTAATCCAACGGAATCCTAGTCCTGCCTGAAGTCCAAAGCTTTCTTGAAATTTACACCTAATCTTGGATCTCAAAATGTCTGTCTCCTTTCCTTTCCGGCGAAGAAGATTCTTTCTCGTGGACTTTGCACTTACACTGGCTGCACTGCATGCACTAAAGCACTTGTTCAAAATCTCATTTATACTCGACAGACTCGATTGCGAGTTGCGGCTGTTGTTTTACTTGATAATCCAGTTCAATTGAATGCTCTCATGTAGCCCAGTCCAGTCCAAAGAGAGTTCCATCTTCAGAGAGCGAGAAATTGTCCAATCCTAAGATCTGAGATGGAAAGACGCGCAACGCAATATGCGAGCCGAGTAGATTTCTGCCAGCGTGCCGTTCTCGTTCTACTCTAGCTGAGTTTGAAAACACGAATGGTTCACGTTTACTCCGAAATGAGACTCAGTGACTCAGGACCTGGCGAAACGCGGCATGGGCATGAGTTATCTGCTTGTAATCCCATCGTAAGTTAACCAGTACAAATGAAGAGCCAGAGCAAAAGCTTCAACGAAGGAAGAACCAGAAACCGTGTTCCGATTCACCTACTCCACTTCCACCTTGTAAACTCAAAGCACCTCATCATTCCGTGGCTTCGGGTCGCGGAGAGCACGCATTTTACGCCAAGAGCTTACGTGCTGGGTTACGCGGCGCAGAAAGAATGAAAACAGAATTCGGCCAGTTACAGTCGCCTTCTACTTTTCTCATAATTAAAATTTTCGTGAGCATTTCCTTAACAGATTTAACATTTTCTGAAAAATGTGATTTATTAATATATTACACTTCATACGTTACAAACACAACAACATTTACATTTTAGCTTCGCAACTAATCTCTATTTCTTCGATGAACCGGCACCAGAAGTTTCTGGCTTGGATCCGCTGGCACCAGAAGTCTTTGGTGTCGATGTTGTGGGCTTGGACATGGTTTTTTTGCTGCTAGACGCTGAAACCTTGGAAGTTGAGGGCTCCGCCTGCTGCTGCTGTTGGCTTGGAGTACTTTTTTTGTGCAAACCTTTCCAATGCGCCAGAACTTTAGCTCCTTCTGCCACTTCTTTGAATCTGCTCGTAGCAGATTTCCTCTAAAGTGTATTTAAGAAAACACAAATTTAGCAATGAGTGCAAAAGACGCGAGTAATAAATTGTTAACGAATTGGACTTACCTTCATCGCGTTTTCCCAAAGGCGTTGACGGTATTCTTCAACCAACCGTGCTTTGTCTCGTTCCAGATCAGTTCTCCACGAGTAGGTCCGGTAAAAGTAGACGTAAGAAGCGAAGACGACAAGTGCGACGGCGAGAATGATGCTGACGTAAATGTACCACGTTAATGGTTCTCTTTGCGGGGTCACATTCGCAACTCGAAGTGCAAAATACGTGTCCAGTACTTGACAGTACGTGAATGAATTGTAATCCGTATTTAAGATGACTGCTCGGAGTATGTAAATGTAATTTCTTGTCTTCTTCAATTGTAACGCGTTGAAATTGGTGTGATTGAACACCCAAAATGGCTTCTTACTCAAATCTCGCGCCTTCAGCAGATTCAGTTGTTTAGTTTTCTGTGCGGATGATTAGTAGAATCTTGATTATTAAACCATGCCCAAAGAAAAAATACACTCATTCAATTAAGTACCTTCCATCGTGGCGAAGGTGATCGGGAGAAGCAATTGTCGTAATGATTGTAGATGTCCGCGTGAGGATGCAACTTCTCACTGTTGCTCTCGTCAATGCCTTCAGCGGCTTTGCTGGCCAACTTCGTGTACCAGTCTTGACTGAAAAAGGATACGTTACGAAATATTCAACTACGATGTCTTTTGATAAGCAGCTTCACTCACTCATCAACAAGACATCGAGCATCCCATTGTGTGATGTTCACATCCATTCTTGTTGCGTCATCCTTCCACGATTCCAGTACGTCGTATATAATTATGTTTCCAGTGACTCGTCGTACATGGCTGGTCAAGAATTGCTCGAAAACCGGCACAAGATTGTCACGGTATGATAGTGAATAGAAGTTGCCATTGATCAAGTTAGCATGAGGAATCTAGTTTAAAAGATCCAGCATTAGATGCACTGTAAATGCAGGTAATTAACGTAATTGCGGCAATGGCAATTACCTTGCAGAAGGTAATCTTATCATCTTCACACTGAAATAACGTTCTGAAACAATATGCAGAACAAAATCGGTTCATTTCATGAGCCATCTTCCTTTAGCGTCGTACCTTTGCCGGAAATTGACTCTCTCACGTGGCACAGTGATATAATTACCGGTCTTGTTCCAGTACCACTCTTTATCCAGCAGATCTTTCTTCACTGTTGGTGTCAATTCTTTAACTACTTGCTTTTTTAGTGGCAAGTTTTCTGCTAGCAATCGAAGTTTGGTGTTGGGTACGCATCCCACATTCAGCTGAATTGACTGCATTGGAAGAAATGAAGATGAGGGAACAAAACGTCGGGAAAAACCTTCCTCTACTCGCTGTTAGTGAGCAAACTAATAAGAACGTACCTGGAAGTAATTTGTTCGTTCACAGTGCAGATTAAGAATACTTGGTCGAATTGTCACAGTGAAAACACGAACAAAGTCTGTGTACGGTTGTCCATCTTGATGCTCCAAATGTTTCTCGAAAATTGCTTTTTGGGTGGGCTCAGTCAAGAATGTTTTCATCTCAATCGTTTTCCGAATCAGTGTGAGGTCATTGTCCACTTCCAGTAAAGAGTTTATCTAAAATCCAACACGCTCAAGTTATCGCCACCGTTTGGCTTCGTTTTAGAAAATTACAATAAAGTCGACAAGATGTCTTACCGTTACGCTTATCCCTTGGATTTCGTTAAACTCAACCAAAAGATCAGCGTCAAGTGGGATTGAGTCTCCATGAAACGCAACCTCGGCAGTAATTCTAATTCTGTAGCCTAGTAGAAATGACGAGAAAATGTCAAAGTATTCTTCATCTCTATCGTGATGATAATAAACGAACCTGCTTCAGCGTAGTTTCTCTGAAAGTACTGCACGTTAAAGGAGCTGAACGCACAAATGTCGTTCTTGCTTGTTGTGGCTTCTGCTCTCACTTTGTTCTCCGGAACAGTCTCATTTTCTAGTCTGAAGGAATTGTAGCCAAGCGAGTGGAGAATGCTTCCTCTTAAAAGTGACCAGAATGGAATTTCTAGAATCCTCGTCAGTGGAGAAGATGCCAAGTTGCCGTCCGGTTTGACCTGTGCTTTTCCGTAAACGATCTCGCCCTCCGGGGTATTCAATTGAAAATGTGTGTGCTCCGACGTAAATATTCTGATCAACCTCAACGGTTCATTCGACAACAGAGATCCGATTAGTACATTTTGCCCCTTGCCATCCTTTCTAACATGGTATAGAACGGACAGAATTCCTTCCCGCGTGACAATCAGATCGTAGTCACTAAAAGTACAACAAAAATATTCAAAAGAATCTGAACTTGAACTAACAGATATTATCGCAGAAACTGTTTAATGACGAATGACGAATCTTGTACCTTCGAGAAAGCGACGTGACCGGCCGGACATTGAATTGTTCTGCACTCGGGTTAGCTTCGTCAAAGTATGTTAACGGTCGTGCAAATCCGCAATCCGTTGTTCCAAAAATAATCACATCTCCCAGTTTTAACACGTAATACGGAAAGGCAGAATTAATTGTCCTAGTATAATGAATTCAAATCCTTTAGCAGTTGGGTTAGAAAGTTAGAATACATGAATGCATGATGATCATGAGAAAGTAAAACGGTACCTCAACATAGCAGTTCTCTTTTGCAGGGGCTTCGGAATTTTCTTCGACCTAACTCCATTGATGGTCTCGTAAAAATCGTCATCCGTGAACTCGTACTCATTCGTAATGTTGTTGATTACATCGTTGAATTTTTTGCGGTAGAGAATGCAACCAGTAAACGGTATTCGTACATCTTCCAAGAACATTTCCTCAACGTCAGGGCTTGTTTCTGCTACTTCCGCCGAGAGATCCACTGCTTCGTACTGTGCAATTACGCAGGTGATATCGTTGTCATCTTCTGGGCTCGATTTTGCTCTCTCAAACTCGAGTGACTGAAACTCTACCACGGCAAGGTACCTCTTCTCTACGGCCGAAAATTCAACGGCGTGCATTGCCATGATGTCTGTGTTATCCGCAAGACGTGTTTTAGCCGTAGCCGATCCTGATCCCAGCTTCCCTGGAATATAGAACTGCAAGCCCGCGTTCTCTTCCAAAGACTTTCGAAACGAGACGAAGTTTTTGTCAAGAACAAATATGACATTTCTGTTGTAGTCAACGCCGGTGAAATTAATGTGAACGTTTGACGGGTGACTTTCTCC
This sequence comes from Mesaphorura yosii, assembly GCA_009869945.1. Lineage (NCBI taxonomy): Eukaryota > Metazoa > Arthropoda > Collembola > Poduromorpha > Tullbergiidae > Mesaphorura > Mesaphorura yosii. Next base: position 105,726 of record WIXG01000063.1, on the reverse strand, counting down.
CAGCACGAAATGGTCGTCTACTGGCGGAACTTGATAGTCTCCAACGTACCAACAGTCTGGTGCATCCTTGTCAAGCGCAGGTTTCCTCTTTTCCGCTGCAGCCTTTCTCTCGGCGTGCCTTTTCTGTTGAGTCTGAGTTCGGTGCTTGATACTTGCTTCAATTTCAACTTTGGAGTCATGCTTATGAATTTCTTCCTCAGTGAGTGCTGTACCTTTCTCTTTGCGTTGACCAGATTTCGTTGTGTCCACTGGTAAAATGCACTCAGGTGAGGGCTTAACTTCATTTATAGCCAATTTCTTCTCTAGGGGCACGACGAACATTAGAATAAGATTTCCTAACCTTGAGAAGGCTGGAACAAACATATTTTGAACCTTTGGAGTGGCTGAGAATTGACACCATTTCCTCCGTACGAGTGCACCAATTCTAAATTTCTGCGTTGCGTAGTTCACACCTATGCCCTTGAAATCCAAATCAGACGGATGCAGCAAGAGGATTGAGTCAGAGCGTAAAATGACCAAATGTGTCGGCGTGAACGCGAAGTCCATGACATGGAAGGGAGATGATTCACTCCTTTCAGTTGTATTTCTGTTTAGTAATCGCGTTGCATCTGGTGCGTCAGGATCTGGCTTCAGGAGCATTTCTTCCTCAGTGATTCCAGGCAAAATGATGGGAGATAGCTCTTGAGTCAGGAGAAAATCATTCGAGACATAGGCTTTATCCTTGTATGTGATCACCATCTCAAGTGACACACATGGGTTTGGCGTGATGGTCGTATAAGAACGTTTTTTTGGTTTATCATCACCAAGAAGCCAGGGAGATCCATCATACAAGACGCGATTTCCAAGAAAATGACTGACACGGTCAGTCACAATTTGCCTCATGACCGGTGGAAAGTTGGAGTTGTTTAAATGAACTTTCTCCTTCTTAAACTTCTTGTGTTGAAGAAAGGCGATCTGCTTGGCTTGCAGGAAAACTCTCACGTCAGCAATGAAACATCCGTACAGTCCAGAAAGTTGTCTTGATTTTATGGTAAATGTCACATCAGAAAGCTGAGAAATCATGCGGTCTAAAAATAATGCAGAGTACAGCTTATTTGAGCAAGTTCAGTCTGAAATACCAATTAATTCCACAGAATTACCAAGATACAACTTAATTCTGAATGTCCAATGCTTCGTCAAGAATGGTTGATTATTCTCATCCACTCCCCAAGAGTCAGTCCAGTCTGGTTCACTAGTGACTTCTATCGCGTGGTGAGCTTCACGAATGCAAGGTGTAATACCCAGGCTCTTGAACCGATTGGTAATCAGACGGCTGTAATCAGCTTGAGTTAACATTGGCTTATCCCAATAGATTTCATTCAGTACAGCGGCACCTGGTTCTAGGATCCAAACTTTCAACTCGAAAACACGGAAAGAACCCGCACTGCCTAAGCAAAACAAGCAAGTAATCATAACTTGAACTCCTCACTCCTCAAAGTCCAGTACTTTGACATTTTAATTTATTGTTTATTCGGACCTTTCAGATTAGCTTCAGTGTGCAGAAAGCCTATGGCATTGACTTCGTCTAGACGGTATGCCCAGCGGTAGCAGTATGCGTTGTCAACAACTGTGAATGGATCTGAATGATAGAAATTACCAGTTGAGAGAATTCTTTCATACTCTTGAATGCTCAGTGATTCCGAAACTGAAGCTGCAGCAACTGCTCTGGGGTCACTAGATTCACTGTTCAACTTGAATTGTGCTGCGTTGTTTAGTATGGGATCCAAAAACTTGAGTGTGGGTTCATAGAATGCAACATACGTCCCTTCGTCATTGCATGTAAAAAACGCCTCCGCTCCTTTTTTCCTAAATTGAAACCCGTGTTTAATTGACTTCAAGTTGCAAATTACAGCAAAGGTGCGAAGAAATCTTGGTAGTCTAGCATTACATGATCTCACTCGATCTCAGTGCGTGCCCTGCACACACCTTATGTGATCTCATCGATCTCAGATACCCAAACAAACGTGTACAGTGTATATTTATCTGTATCTGTTCATGATCTTTTCATGATTTTGTCCCAACAAAGGCTAGGTTAGTTAGTTGGTTAGCTAGATCAGGTGTAGTTAGCCCATCATTCTTCATCAATCTAGAGACCGGCGCTGACACTCAAACGATAGAATGCATACAGAGATATGTCGAAGACTCTGTTAAATACAAACTTGACATGTGAGATCACGTAAAGTGTGTAGTAGAAGCTGACCGATTGATATCGCACTCAGATCGAGTGAGATCATGTAATGCTAGACAACCGAAATCTTACCCAATCTTTTGGATCCGGCATATTTTTCCATCTCCGCCATACACAGCCCATCTTACTCCAGTCTTGGCCAAATCCTTCGATACTTGGAATGAAATCTAACGACCCACACAGTAAAATTAGCTCACAATCACGAACATTAATTTAACCAACATTTTTACCAATTCCTTAGTATTCATCATAAATGAGCCTGAGAGCGGTCCGTTTTGATAGCTTCTGGTTCGCTGTAGTATCCTGACAAGCAATGAAGCAATACACATGAAGCAATTGTCACAATATGAGCCCATAATTCTCTGGTTTCCATCAGTAACTTACAAGACGGTCCCTTTCTTGGGCAAAGCTTCAGCACGTTTAGCTACCAGACACGCCAGTAGAATTGAGATCCCGGCTAATGCCAACGCGGTGAGAAATGATTTTGGTCTTTTTTTTATCATCTTCACCTCACTTCGTAGTTATTTGTCAGTAAATTGTTAGCTTTAACCACTGAACTTGCCCACAACGCAACGATTAACGTTTACAAGATGCGATACGATGGCGATGCAGCCACCACGATCGAACTCAGCTGCGAATTCGCAACCTTCGACTTAGGACCCCAGTCAATGTAAAAGCAGCCGTTTATTGTTTTCGAGTTTCGATAAAACATGATTTATTTTCTAGCACCTATAAAAATAGACATCTTTGGATTGACTATTTCGGAAACTACCCCATGCTCGTTCATCGTTCATCAGACTTGGATATTTCCAAAGATTGGAAGCCACTGACCACTGGCTTGAGCAGAGAGCTATTTCAAAGCAATCAGAAGGTCTTCCTCAGACACGCTATCGCCTTCTTTGACTTTGACTTCATCCACGATCCCATCAGCTCCAATCACCAATTTATTCTGCATCTTCATCGCCTCTGCAAAAAGATAAACGCGACATAAAATGGATACTCACAGCAACAGCTCGAAGAAAAAAGAACTCAAAGAAAATTTTAATTACTAGAAAAAGCGAGATGTTTCGCGCACATGACTTATGGTGAATGTCTGTTTTACTGAAGGTCTTGAAAGTGAACAGCTTCAAGATAGAAGATTTTGACCTTAAGTGAATGAACGACGACCGTCTCAGGTAATGGCACTTATTTATACGACTCAGTAATCCTTTCTTTCGCTTCTGCTCTATTTTTAGACAAAATCAATCACGAAAGTTCAATTTTAGAACTGTTCTCAGCTTTCTTGATGAAAATCTGTGGACTTTCTCCGACATTTCATTCACTTCAATTACAAAAGTAGCTACAATATACGAACGACGACGCTACATCGCCCAATGGAAGCCATAATAATTCCTTAAAATCCTCCTCCACGATAATCAACTTGTAAAGAAAGATTCCTAGAAGTTCTGTTTCTCATTCCCAAAATATTGTGCTTTCAGTCTCCACAAATAAATCCCAACAAATTCCCGCTTTCATTCAGTTTCGACCTGTTTGCAAGATTTGTTCCTAGACTGCAACTGTAGGCTTTTTGCTCTGCTGTTGGCACACATTTGTGCTGCATAAATGATTGGACAATACTGATGTGATCGCACTTAAAATCACTTAAATGTTTCTCTCAGTTATCGTTATCTGTCCTTTCTTGGCCGCATTTCGCATTTAAGCATTGAATTTCAAATCGAATGCAATGTCATTAAAATGGCTATGCACTAAAAATTTATGTTGAACTGATTCTTACCAATGACGCAAACTTCTTGACCTTTGAAAACTTTGTCCCCGGGCTGAACCGCTACAGATCGAACGACGCCAGGCATTGGACTCAATAACTCTTTTGCACTGTCACCCTTCGTTAAAATTAAATTAAGTGAAAATTCTCGCTGCAGAAGCCTAGGCTTCAAAATATCATGAATTATGTTACCAGCTTGGGATCGGGCATCAAGTCCATCAATGAATGCGTGTAGGTTGTCAGAAGCTTAAAGTCATAAGTAGCCCCCTGAAATCCTATTTTCCAAATTGGCCCATTGTTGTGTCGACCATGAATCTGGAGGATGTAAGCTTCTCCATCAATTTGAAATTCAAGAATAGGTTGAGATTCGTTCCATTTCGGAATAATTAGCTGTCTTCCATTTATGGTAGCCTAAAAAATAACTTCCGCCGTTTGAATCAAGGAGTACTTCATTAGTCTAGAACAAAGCATCTACCTGACTATATCCGTCTTGCAACTGAATTACTGACACATCGGTTGCCTGATCCTCGAACGTCACAACGTAGTCCCAGTTCTGGCCCGCGGTGTTATTCAATCTGGCACTCCGCAGTGCTTCCAGAACACCGGCTACACTCTGCAGTATTTCCAAATGACCGACTGCCAATTTTGGGATTGTAAATCCGTTCGGATAGACGCGCGGTAAGTATGAGGTTGTGGTCTCTCCAGCTACATAAGATTTCTAACGACACTCCATTAGTTCCAGCTCACATGAAGCAGTCTTTACACGAAATACTCATTTACTTACTTCAGTTAAAATATCTCTAAGCAATGGAATATTGTGTTGAAGTCCTTGGATAACATACGAGTCTAATGCCTTCTTTCCTCGCTGTATTGCTTCCTCTCGATTCTTGCCATAAGTCACAAGTTTGCAAATCATTGGATCGTAATAGACGGATATTTCAGAACCTTCTCGGACGCCCGAATCGCACCTGACTCCTTCTCCACGGGGCTCGATATACCTAGTTCGAAGAGAATGAGATAAAATTCTGCGAACGATTCATAGCGCGATGCTAATCGACTTTTGACCAACCTGTACAAACGTCCTGTCGATGGTGTGCCAAAGTTTCTTGTAGCATCTTCCGCATAAACTCTCATTTCGAGAGCCCAGCCATTTAATGGAACATCTTGTTGCTTCAATTTTAAAGGATGCCCGTATGCGACGCGTATCATCTCCGCTACCAAATCGATTCCTGTGATACACTCGGATATTGGATGTTCGACCTGTTGAGGCAAAACATGACGTAGGATTAGCGTTAGCCCGTCAAACCTGTATCGTAGTTACTAATTATTTACCTGAAGCCTAGTGTTCATTTCCAGAAAGTAGAAATTCTTGTTCCGGTCAACAAGAAACTCAACCGTCCCAGCTGATGTGTAACCAATTGCCTTCGCCAAATCAAGCGCTTGCTTCCCCATGGCCTTCAAATGGAGAACCAAGAATTACTCACATGCTTGATAATAAGAAAGATCCAGACGATAAGTACCTTTCTTAATTCGGGATCCACAAATGGGCTTGGAGCTTCTTCGATGACCTTTTGATTTCGTCGCTGAATGGAGCACTCTCTTTCATTCAAGTACACACCATTCCCGTGAGCATCACAGAGAAGTTGAATTTCAATATGGCGTGGATCGACTACGAATTTTTCTATTAGAATTCTGTCATCTCCAAATGAAGACTTGGCTTCGTCCTTCGAGAAGTGGAAGCCCTCCACAGCTTCTTTGTTGTTATGAGCAATTCTCATTCCCTTCCCACCGCCTCCTGCAGATGCTTTTATCATAACAGGATAGCCAATTTCATTAGCAATTTTCAGGCAGTGCTCGTCGTTTTGGATTTCCCCGTCAAATCCTGGTACCTGGCAAAGTGATTATGGTCAGCTATTAGGTGGTGTGTATTCTACCAAAAAACACCAAAGCATTCTACCAAAAAGTATCACCAACTTACGGTGTTAACTCCAGCTTTCATAGCTAGTCGTTTTGACTCTAATTTGTCCCCCATGCCATAAATCGCAGACGCCGGTGGGCCCATGAATTTAACATTTAGGTCTTCCTGGATGGGAAGAATCGGAAAAAACTTAGTCTTGGAAAAGCACTCATAAATCAGTTATGTGCAGGTTTTACAAGTTTCTTCACGAAATTGAAGTTTTCGGACAGGAATCCATAACCAGGATGCACAGCCTGGGCTCCGGTTTTCTTTACCGCATCCAAAATTCGATCCATGACAAGGTACGATTGAGAAGCTGCAGGATCTCCAATGCAAACAGACTCATCGGCCATTTCTACATGCATCTATTTTTCAGTAAAAAAAAATACTTTTTCAACATCGCCAACACGATTTGGATGATTTTAATCGATAACCTTACCGATCTAGCATCCGCAGTTGAATAGACGGCAACCGTTTTGATCCCCATCTTCTTGGCAGTGCGAATCACACGTACCGCGATTTCACCACGATTAGCGATTAGGATTTTCTCAAATGTTGGCTCCGATACATCGATGGGATTTGTCTTGTATATTGTATCTACCCAGGAGTCCACAGCTCTCGGACGAGGTTTAGGTTTTACTCCAAGTGCGGTACTAAGCAGAAGCTTTTGCACTGAAAATACCCTAAGCTTGGAAGTAGAACGGAGAGTTCCATGAATTGCTTGGCATTGGATCAACATTCTGATTGCCGTGCGTGCAGCTCCAACTCCGTTTTAAGCTTGATTCTCGCCTGGAAGATTACAATACACGTTAAGTGTTGTGAACTAATTTAACTTTGCTTCCCATTACTCACCGACAGAAAGCCTATCAACTGCTTCGCTAGTCCAACCGGAAATTGCTACAGTACCGCGGCTAATCAAGTTCGGAGTCCGCAGTACAGTCCAGAGAAGTCAACACGGCACACGTTACTAGTTAATATTCTTTTAACCTTGTCGTAAGAGTTGCATATTATATAACAGAAATTTTCAATTTCAAAGTTCTTTGACCATGTTAACACTTACAACGTGTGCCATTGATGTGAAAAATCCTTGCGTTTGCACGTTGTGCTTTGTTCAAGTTATCGATGCCAGATTCGATCTTTCCGTCTAAATCGGTCACTGCCTAGGCTTGAATCTTGATCATAAACATCTTCTGCATACTATTAAAACCCCCAGATGCAAATATTTACTCACAAGTAGAGTCGCTGCTGGCTGGGATTTCGGTCAATGGTAAAAAAACGTGTTCTAAAAATCCAGATCATATGATTGCCGATCACTCGAAGGTCCAGTTTTGTAAATTCCGTAAAATGTTCTGGCGTGAAGAAATCAGGCTGAAAAGTGAGGTATTTTATTTCTTACTACATCTTCTAGTATCCTCGTTTTGGACCCGGCTCTGGAGCTAGAGTTCTAGCATTCTATTGTATTGCATCATGGCAATGAGAAGTCATATTTTCGTCATCTACCTGTTACTTGTATAGGAAAACATTCAGTTCGTCGTGTCAATTGAACTCACAATTCTTCATTACAACGACTTGAAAAAAAGATTTCAAGAGATTTACGCTGTGGGTAAAGGCTGTTCTCCAGAGGAGAGTGGGAAACAAGAATGTTATGGCGGATTCCCCAGGCTGAAAGGAAAGGTCAGCCAGTCGGAGGAATTTGCTCCGTGCAACGCAAGTATCCCAACACAACACTGCTGCTAAATGACGGTGATTTTTCCTAGGACACGTTATGGTTTACAATTTACAGCTGGAAACTCGTGACGCTTTTTTGAATCAGTTGGTAAGAGCATAGAATAAAACTCCGGAAGTATCGAATTATACCTGAGTTGTGCGTGTGGTTTTGCAGACAATTGGCTCTCACGAGTTTGACAATGGAGTCTTGCCATTCGTGTCATTCTTGGAGAATTTTAAGTATCCTGTCATTTCACGCAATAACCACGACACATATATTCGTCAATATATGCATGCATATATTGACGATATCTCTGAGCCCGAAATGCAGAACAAGTTCCAAAAATCTATAATAATTAATGTGACTGGGGAAAGAGTTGGGATTATTGGATATACTTCAGAAACTACAAAGGTAACGCGTTAGATATCTCAATCTCATACAGGTGAAAAACCTCAACAACAAATGATTGCACGGCACTTAGTATGTATCATCTCTGGGCAAACTGAGATTCAACGATTTAAAAGATTCGGTGACGAATGAGGCGCAACTGATGCATGACAGCGGGGTCAAGATTATCATTGGATCGGGCTCCGGGAAGATCAAGACCTGTGCAAGGCTGTTCCTTATCTCGACGTGGCTGCGGGAGGAAGATCTCAAGCATTTTTATACTCAGGTACAAGCACTGTAGAAAAAAGGAAGCAGGATTTAGTACCCAGCCATGCATAATCCCGGCTACTGCCTGTGTGCAATTCTCTACGACAACAACGAAGCCGAAGTCGTCCATTTTCGTGTTAATATTCTGCTTCAGTTGTTTCTTGAAAAAATTCAGTTGAACGTTCTTGACTTTTGTGTTGAGTTCAACAATTTATTAAAGGATAAGGATACTTGATTATAATGTAAAAAAATAGATAAAATATGCCATTAAGGTAACAGTCTTAGTTTTCAGAAAAGGTGAGATAGTTTCATAAATACTTTGAATCTTTTGTCATTTTAAGCTCTTGCACGTTAAGCTGAATATTTTGGGAGAGGTTGTTCTATCGATTCGCTCCTAAAGCTAATAAAAACAAGTTACACTTGAGAATCTCGTTATTATCCGCTTGTATAAGTAAAGACGGACCTAAGTTGATTGACACCGTTCCATCAAACTTTCAAAACCATCGGAAATCGGTTCAGACAACAAACCTGCCAGATATACTTTAGAAATGCTCTGACTGGTTTTATGAATTTGCACGATCAAGTGAGAATCTTGAATATCAAATGTGGTAACAGGAACTGTAAATTCTCCGTTTTCCATCGGTGCGCGCCAGAAGTCCATTGGTTCGATGATTGCGATTGAGGACCAGTTTTGATTGTCGTACAGATAAAACTTTACCGAATCCTTCGACATTTCCATTATCGCGAAAACATCGATGGGTGAATGGTAGGACCACTTCACCCCGACTTCACTCTCGTCAGCGTACGAGATTCTTCGGTTGACATTCCTTTCACTCCTTCTTTCAGGGGGGATAGCAGAAACTCGTTCAGCTTGAGTTGTTGCAGATTGAGACTGAGCCTGAGTGAAGTCAAACTCAGTTTCCAAACAGCTGTCTCCTGGTCGTCCATCTGGTAGATCCTTGATTATAAGTCTCAATACTCTGACAAGTACAGGTTGAGAAGAAGCTAATATACCAATTCGACTTCTAAAAGACAATAGCAAGAAGAACTCGAGCTAACTAACCGAAGTCGATTTTCTCCACAGAATATAAGGCGAGGAGACTCGTCCGGGTGAAATTTTAAGGAACAAAGGTTTTTATCTGTGTCACTACGTAGATTTAAGTTGAGGAGATCGGAATTTCCAACTTGCATCTCTTCGAAGTTTTGCACCTGAAAAGGGATTACAGGATTATAGTCCAAACAAGGCATATGGCCATTAGGTTATTACGCGGAGATTCGTGTCCTCCAAGTCCTCCATCGAACAAGGTTTTATTGTAAGCGATTTTAAGAAAAAGGACTAACCCTCAGCGTTCCATCTTTATTCATGGAAATGAAGTGTGGCAGAGATCCCAATGCAGTGAGTTCAAGGTGAGAGTGAAAAGTGTTAACCCTTTGCAGGACCGGCAATTTGGCATCTACATAGTGTGTGATTTTAACTGGCACTTCCTTTCCAGGAGCTTGAGCTGGTGATTTTTGCATCTCGTGCTCAAATTCCTTTAAATTGTATTGAAAATTGAAATTAAGCTCCGACATCCAAGTAACATAGAATGGTACGACTTACCGGATTAAGGATGGATTTCAAGTCACATATCTCAATGTAGTTTGCATAAACAACGTAAATGAAATAGGCAGCAACGTCCGCTTCAATGGCCTTCGGGAAAGCTTTCTTAGTAATCTAGAACAGGTTCACAATCGACTTACTCTACTTAACAAGGAGCAGAGTTAATTGCAAGTTAAGACACACAAATCTAAAGTTGCATTACCTGACATCGAAGTGACACTTTAAGAGGTGGATATTCCAGTATAATATAATCGGCTAGTAGAGTTGGTGGCAATCTAGACTTTGAGCTCTGAACTACAAACCTCGATAAATCGTCCCAACAAAGTGCCATTGAAGTGTGCAAGATTTTACGATCGTCACTGAGAAACAGCTCCTCTAAGGTACGACCAGTGTCCAAGTCATACACAACAAGATAGGGAGAATCCTTCTTAAGAGCTAAGACTGCCGTCCCGAACTTCTGTTTGTAAATGATTGGGTCTGGATTGTCTGTCGCTGGCTCGAACAACTCTGTGTCCTTCCATTCTTTCGTCGTCATAAGGCCGTACTTGTGCTTAAGGCCATTTCGGTTAGTCAAGAATTTCATTGAATAGCAGTACGAAGGCTCATTGTCACGAATTTTCCTGATGAAGATATAGTCACCAAATATAGCAACGGTTGCTGGAACGGATGATGTATCCAACACAGTGTGGGGAGATCCAAGCCGTGGGTGTCCAGATTGTTTGAAAATAGGATTGCGTTTACACCGAAGTTTTTCTGGTATCATGCGATATCTGGCTGTTGTGGAGCTTGATAGTTCCAAATTCCTGGCTCTTGGTGACCTGTAGCTCGTGATATCACGGGAACCATCGACATCGTATTGTCTTCCATCCTCTGACACCACATTGGATTTGGACCTCCCTTTGATTAGTTGTCTGTGCATTAGTCCAGAGATTCTAGAACAATTAAAGGCAGGATGCTACAAGCTACATTGCTGATTGTTTCACGTGTACGAGAAGACGGCGTTTGGCGATTCCTGATTACCATTTAAACTGTCTCACATTTAAAAGCAGCATCAACAATTATTCTTACCTGTAGATGGTTTTGTCATGAGCCCCAAGCTCGCGTCTAATAAGCGATCGAGTAACAGACCCTCCTGTAATTGAGTCCAATTCCGACAGGGATAAGCAGCCCATTTTTAAGTGGCTCTGGCCGTTGAAACAAACGCAGACAGCTCGGGGTAATTTAGCTGTCTGATTGCACCAGTGACGTCACTGGATTGCACAGTATACCGGTGAGAATAAATAGCAATAGTTATCAACAGAACTGCTGTTCACCACTGAAAGAAACCCAATGCATGAGAATCTAATCGAGTCCGAAGTCAAAACAACCCAAACAGACCCACTGACACTGACACACCCACTAATACAATGGAATTATGTGTTCTCGCCCGGTCTCGTCGAAGAAAGGCGAAGCGAAGTTAGTCAGGGTTCAATTCTCGCTCTTGAAACGTGTTCCTTCGGTTCTTTGTTCAACGAACATCAAGCTACGCTTGAACCTTGGTATTGCATAGATGAACCCGTTTTAGTCAATGCAATATAGTATTAACTTCATTTACGTCTTTATTGTCTGTGTTTGAATACGCGATGGTATAATAATAAAGTGTTCCAACAGGTAACAAAATTGTACAGCCTTGCTGAACTGAAGGCCCGAATGATTTCAACGGTCTTGTTTAGTTGACTTAACCAGCTGACTGTTAACTAATGGTAATCGTACTGGAATTTACGGCTTCAACCTGTCCAGTTTTAGAAATGTCGAAGGTGCCGTTCTTCTTATGAACCTTAAGATGCTTGTAATAATTAGCTCGTATTCTAATTCTTCGCTTGCAAATTGGGCACTCAAATGGCTTCTCTTCGGAATGGATCCTCATGTGTTCCTGGAATAAAATAAGCAAATCTCAAGCTTCCAAATTCAACATTCATTGCGTTACAATTAACTGATTGGTAACTTACTTTGAGATACATTTGTCTCTTGAATGTTTTGTCACATAAGTTACAGCAAATGTCAGCAATCTCCTTGTGTGTCGTTTGATGGTATTTCAGTGCTGTTTTGTCAAAGAATCTGAGAAAAACAACACCAATTGATTAAACTTTCACGCCCACAGGTTCAATAGTGAACTTACGACTGGTCACATTTGTCGCATTTGTGAGGCTTGATCCCTTTGTGCCTAAATTCGTGCGTTTTCTTGATGGAAGGAGAACTAAGATAAATTCCGCAGATGTCACATTGAAATTTTTCCGTGTTATGAACAGTCGAACGATGCCCTACTAATGTTTCTTTCCTCTTGAAGCACTTGTGACAAACTTCACATTTCCAAGGCCGGCTTTCGGAGTGAACGGACGCAACATGGGCAGCCACGCTTCCAGTGAGATGCTTCTCACAAATGGGACATTTGTTCATCAATTTGCTCCTTTCTTCCGGAGCAAGATGTATTTTCTTATGAGCAAATAGCTGAGCTCTTCTCTTGAATCGTTTGCCACAAATATCACATTCCTTCGTTGGCGTAGCCTGGCTTACAGCGTGCACGGACCTCTTGTGAACCCACAACCCTTTGAGACTTGGCATCTTCTTATCACAGATATCACATCTGTGAATTCAAAAAGGGCATAAGGGCAAAGTGAAAGTGGCTGTAGAAATAATTGGGAGTTTTTCTAGTTTTTAAGCAATGAAGGAATCTTACTGGTGGAAGAAGAAATGTTGAACCCAATGATCGGTGTACACTTCCTCGACCCCAGGGACAGAGGTTTTGTAAAAATATCTTCCACACACGTCGCATGGGAATTTCACTTCCTGTGCAAACGTCGCGTCATCAGAATGGCTGGTTAAACAATGCTGGATAAAAGTGTCTTGAGATCCTTCAAAAAAATGAGATGAGAAACATTTAGCAACTAGGCATAACGGTCGAAGAATGTTCTGCTTTTTCAGTTCCATTACCATAAAGAGTCAAGCCACAGGTCTTGCAAAACCATGCTTTCACAAACGGTGGATCCATTACGTAATGCCCAAGCTCTTTTAATCTTGCAGATTTAAACCCCACCATCAGCAAGAGTGTCGTGAATAATTTCTCCCAGATTTTATCCGGGATTCGCCTAACTACCAAATGAGAATGAGGAGAAGAACTGAGCAGTCTCTTTGCGCGGATAATTGAATCAGAATAGCGATAAATCCCAATCTTCTTGATGTCTTCTTCGCCAAGAGGAGGAATGAAAGTCGGTGTCGTTGAGTTCTTTACCTTTGGTATAAAATTGACTGATTATTCATCTTTCCTGCTGCGCTAATCCAAATTTTTGGAGGATCTGTGTAAAATGTACCTGCACCAAAACTTCTCCTAGTCGAGTATGCCCGAGACCAATTCTTTTCTTGAACGAAGAAAAAGACATCAAGCTGTCAATACAGTCAATGCATATCAGTGAAGAGAGTCCGTCGTCTAGTTTCACCTGGAATGAATGAATTTATGACATGAATGTAACTATCATGCAAGACGAAGTTTGCATTGGCTGAAACATACTTCAATATCAAGTAACGTCTTCAGGGCTGTAGCCATGTTGTATCGATTGCAAGAATTCGGACCACGCGCGTTCTCGACCACTCCTTCAGGTGTGACCTTCATGTCTTCAAATACTGAAAGCAAGTATTCCTTCTCAAGCAGGCAAATCCGACACAGTTTGCTGCTGAACATGAAGCGTTGCACAACGACGTTGCCTCCGTTGATTGGAATCGTAATTTTGTGCGCATCAGAATTAAGGCTCGGCATCGTCGCCCGCTTTTGGTGAGACCTCTTCTTCGGGTGGGACACGCCCAGAGATTCTTTCACACGAACTTCATCATCGTCGATGGTGATTTCGACAATATCTTGAGATTTGTCATCGCTACGCGTTGTATCGATCGTGACTTGAAATGAAGTCGAGTTTGAGTTGTCACTGGTCTGAGGATTTGGCGCAATGTTGCTGGCGGTGGAGTGAACTAATACACTTGAGGGCCCAACTGTTAGCGTTTGGTCAGTTTTGTGCTGAGTATTAGAAAGAGATTGGTTCGGATCGAAAAGCTGCGGTAATTTCTCCGTCTCATTTGAGTCAACTTGGCTACTTAAATTTAAAAAATCGGAGGAAATGTCAGACTGGCCACTGTAAAATGTATGTTGAGGCATCAATGGAACTTGATATTGAGCAAGTAAAGAATCCTGAAGTCCTGCCACTGCCTCATGCGTCGGATTCCGTGCTAAATTGTGATCATGCTCAATGTGCTCCGGCGCAGCCTTTTTTGGTGGCAGCAGCTCTGGAAATGATGAGGATGGGCCTTGAAAGAACAGGACAGTCGTGAGATCTTGGTGAACGATATCAGTTTGTTGCCCGTTCCCGGATATTTCGGAGCACGCTTGATGACCAAATAACAATGGGACTTGAATATGGTCATCACGCGTGGAAAAAAGTCCAGCACCGAAAGCGACCAAGGCTCCAGCATCCGCTACGGACACGGGCGCGACAGTGGCATTTTGACCTTCAGTGGGATTGCTCCTTGGCATGTCAGAGATTGACGTTGACAGTGTTTCATGCGTTCTATCATCTCCCGATACTTGGTCGTCCATTTTTGTAGATAAGATGCAGGCACCGCACGGTTTGCTGTATGACCACGAGTTAGCTGAGAAATACAAAGACGCTCCATTCATCAAACATTTATTTAACTCTCAGGTCAAGTAATCTCGAACTTACATTACATTTGGCTCAAACTATACCGCCTGGCGCGTTTAACATGGGTCACTCTTTTTTGGCTAGAATTCTGGCGTGGAATTTCTGGACATCGGTGACATTTGCAAAATCAGAGGCTCCCGACCTCAACGTCTTTAAGTTTCTTGAACAGAATACCACAGACACAGCGAACTATTGAGCAGAGAATTTGAAAGCAAGGAAGACACGCATTTCACGCGTAATGTCCAATTTTGTTCACGGCGACGACGAGTAACTTCTTCCTGGTTAATATCTGATTGTGATTATTTCCGTAAACTCTCCTAAAATTGCAAGCGCATTAAGAGTGCAGCGGTAGGTCCATTTATTTAGTTCATTGCAACGAAAATGTCAACGATGGACAATGGAACGGTTGGCGGTGGAGGTGGTTCTTCACGTCTTTACATGAAACTGATGGAAGCTATTGAAGCCAAGAAATTCTATGAAGCCCACCAGCTGGTTAAAACGATCAGTTTCAGGTAATGCCAGAGTTGGAGACAATTACATGAGCAGCACGACTTGCGCGCGGGATGCCCCTCGTGTCAGCGCCTTGCTCCTATTTTGATTACAATTGAATTTGACTGGCCATGCGGCATGTGCATGTAAAGAATCATAATGCAAACTTTATCCGTTTTAGGTATCGTGCAGGCAAGAAATTCACGGAGCTGGAAGAATTGTTGTACAAAGTGGGTTTCTTTTTACTTGAGAACGGCCAGGTAAACCAAGCGCAAATGAAAATAACTGAACATGAAAGGTAGTTTTCTGACGAACGGTCCTCTCTACAGGTGGAGAGTGGAGGAGATGTTTCAGTAATGCTGTCAAAGTTGTACGTCCAGTCCGAAGGCCTTCTCCCACCGTCAGAGACTAGGGTAACCTACTTACTCAACTTGCTCCAAAGGCTACCATCATCATCTACGGAACGATCCAAGTACATTTCCGAAATCACTGAATGGGTTGAAGTGAATCAAGTCATTTCGGGAAAGTTTCATTTGTCTGTCTCAAAAATGTACATCGCAGGTATGCACGGGATTTGTGCGTTTATTTGAAATGTGAATTAAGAGGTCTAACATTTACGCATGACTCACAAATGCAGAACATTCCTATTCTGATGCATGGCGACACTTGATACGCACAAATGATGGAAATGAAGCCGCAACACTGACCAGACAAATAATTATTGAATCATTTATTCGGCGTGACGAATTGGATTTGGTGATTGCGATGCTTGTGGTCGGGTTTCTGACATTGAACAGAATAAAAGAAGCTGAGGAAGCCTATCGTGCCTTGGTGAAAACGGAAGATTTCCCTGACCTAAGTCCGCTGCTAAATGGCGTGAGATTCTTAGTTGAGGCTGCCAAGATGTAAGTCCCTGGCAGAATGCGGAGTGATATCGTGATATTGTAATCTTATTCTATCGGCGCAGGAACAATCCAGACACCTTTACTCAAATTAAGGACGTGTATGAACCCAGCTTCTCAAGAGAACCTCATTTGAGAAAGATGGTCTTGGCCGCTGGCAAAGCATTGTTCAACTTGTCGGAGAGATCTGCTGGATTTGGTGGCGCGCCCATGCCGATGTCAATGCTGATGAATGCGTTTCTATCCCAAGATCAGTCTGGACTCGATTAAATCTTAACTCTTCGAGATTAATACATACTATAGAAAGTCTAAACAGGTCATCCCTTGACATTCAAGTTGAAACTCAGCACCTTTTGTAATCACAAATAAAAGTGAAATTATTTTATTGTCTTACGTTTCCTCGTGGCTTTGTTGCCTTTGCATAGTACATTCGCTCAAGGTTCAGTCTGATCATGAATTTTGAAGCGTGAAAATCTTGCGTAATCAACTTACACGGTTGACCTATTTTTCAGTTTGAATTGAATTCAGCCACGTGGAGGGCGCTATATTTACTTTCGTTGGTCTCATCATCGTTTGTTCTGATTCCCAGTCGGGGTCGGGACATTTCGGTCGTTAAATCCGGAGTGTAATCAAGTGTCCGTGCCACAAAGCGTTGTGCTTCCTCTTGCGTCGTCTCCTCATAAAAATATGCGTCTTGATCTTGGCCAGCTCAGCCGTTTTCTGTGTCTCATTCTTCTTACCGTGACCGTCACCGTCACCTGCGATATCTGTCTCTGCCTCCAAAATTGGCACTGGTATTTCCAATTCTGCTGTCACAGGATTGTCAGATGTGCGTTCGTGTCTTCTTTCATCCCACCACAACTTCATCTCTTTCGTCGTCAAAGACTTGCGTCCTGTATCATCCTCGTAATACAAAAGTGGTGGACTTATCTGATCGCTGAAGCTAGATTCAGTCGTATTCGTCGAAGGCTGCGTTCCAGTGGCGAATGTGAGTGAATGCTGCAGCAGCGTCCAAGCAGCCCAGATTAAAACTGATCTCAAAATCGGATGCAAGAGAACAACGTCCATGGTTTCATTGCTTGGGTTGGACGCTGGAGTCTCACATTTTAAGAAGCTGCGACAAAGTTTCTTTCTGTGCTTACGCCTTATCACAATACGACTAACTGAGAAATGACAACTGAACTTCAATTGAAGACAAAAGGAGTCGGCCTTACAAAATTAATGCAGCAAATGCAATTGTGTTTATGGTTTAGTAATTATGACGAACTCTTTGTTTAAAATCTAAACTGTGACTAGAGCATGACGAATGCTAGCCTTTGCGTCTTGCCTCTGAGTTGCCATTGCTGCATAGTCGAATTCCATCTCACAGAATACCAGAGAAGGGAACCCAACCCCAAGAATTGACATACGGCTGGGTCAAAATGCAAAATGCTTAACGAGCAATCAACTTTATTTCTTCAAAGTATGCGTGTAACGTAAACAGAAATAAAAGTACGAAGACTTAAGTCTGTAGGTAATGCATTCAATACAAATATATATTGCCACTCTTAACCTTAATCTTCTCGATCTCAGCTCATTTAATACGCTTGTAGGATCCAAGCTGACCAATGATCATGTTGTATTTTCAAACCTTTTGAGATTTGCTTCATCTGAAGTTCATGAATTGATCTGAAGAGCAATCGAATTCAGGTAGATGTCATGTTTTTCCGGCATCATTCAATTTAGGATGCAGATTTTGTTTGTTTTTGTTGCAGTTGCAAGAGAGAATAGAAGAGTGAGTGTGAAAGTCTTATCTTATCCGAGAACTAGAATGTAAAAGAACCGGTCGATGTCAGTTAAGATTCACATAAATTGTCACATGCTAAGTTAACTTACATGAAAGAATGCTTGGTAGTTGAAGTTGAAATCTAATTGTTCATGGGTCGGGTAAAATTCCTTCTTCATCCTCAATCACTTCCAGATCCAACTCGGGATCATCCTCCAGCTTCAACAATTTAATTTCAATAGACTTTTGGCTGCAGTGTCTGTCAAGAATGTGTTTCTGCCGTGCTGGTTTTGTCGGAAAGAAAGTTTTACAAAGGATACATTGAAACTGGTACGGCACATCTTCATCGATCACCAAGAACTTTGTCGCAGGCATGCTTTTCGGTCTGCCCCGCTGTCGTTGCTTGGGATGAGGAGATGACTTGCGTTTGCTTTTGTTGGCATGTGTTGGCTGTTTTCGATTAGCAGTTATTGGCGCAGAAGATCTGTGCTTGCGCTGGTTTAAATTGTGTTTCATTGGTGGAAGACCTTTACCAATGCCACCACTGGGCATCTTTCTTATTATAGGCGGTACTCGGATAGGAATCGGGCGATGAGGAGTTTTGGGTGCGGAGAGTACGACAATGTCATCATCTTCGCCTTCGATAGGTCCATCGAAGCCCTTACCAACGAGTTTAGGGCCAGGTTTCACTATGACCTCCCTCGCTGAGGCCCCCTTTGTCGTTACTTTCATGTTGGAACCGGTGGCATACTTTGCTTTGTTTGGCCCGAAGTTTTTCATAGGTGGTCTTGCCAAACTCTCATTCTTGTACTTTGACGGTGACTTCAACTTGGCCGCTGCACTCGTGGACGGTTGCGGAGAACCTTCGTCTTCAAACTCTTCCATCATCACTATGTCATCATCGACCCCATTCTTGATCTCCTCAGTTCTTTCCGGCTTCTCCAGCTCTGGCGGTTTTGGTGGGGGATCTTTGTACACAACAGGCAAGTGGCTGTCCAGATGCACTTTATATGCTTTATATTCATCGTAGGACGTGTTGCACAACGCGCACTTCCAAATGGTTTCCGTCAAATGTGTCTTAATATGCTGGTTAAACTCTTCTTCTCGAAGGAATGGCTGTTCACATGTTACGCATTTGAGGGTGCTTTCAGCAAGATGCATTTGTTCGTGAGCTTTCAACTGTTCGGCGTACGCAAACTGTTCTGGACAGAAGTCACACTTAAACATAAACATCATGCCTGGCTGATAATATTGCTGCTGAGTTCCTCCACTGCCTCCGCTGATGCTAGAGATAGCTGCCTGCAATTGATCTCTTTTTGATTTAGATTTCCTGCCAGGACAAGGAGTAGCATTGATTTGTTGGTGCGGGTGTTGAGACTTTAAATGCCTTTGATAAGTTTTGTCGTTAGCAAAGACTTTAGTGCACAATGGCACGGCGCACTGAATCTTCGACCCTCCGGCTTGCTTGTGAGTTTTCTGATGCTCCAAGAAATTTACCTTCCTCTTGTAAACTTTGTGGCAAACTCCGCACTTCCACGGACCAGCATCGCCTGATGGCTCGTATTCCTCATATTCTTCTTCAGAATCGTCTTCTTCCTCCTCCTCTTCATAGTCATCATCATCTGCGTGGTTGTCAACCTCCAGTTCAACCATTGCAGCTTGGTAAATCTCATGCCGAGATTTCTTAGGGTGCTTCAATCGATGCTGAGCTTCCTAAGTTATTAACATAAAATAGTAATTAAAACTAAGCAATGCGTAACAATGTTATTCAGTAAATCGAAATACTTCAGTGTTGAAAAGGCTAACCTGGTCTTGTACCATTTTCTGTCGAATAAGATCTTGCTGAGGATACGATCTGGCCAGGTGGTCAGATATGGCCTGGGATGTTGGAATATGCGATTGTGGTCTCTGAACAGCACCTTGATTTTGATTCCCACGGCCTGCTGTAACTTTTGTCGGCGACGATTGCATAAAATACTGCTCTTCAAACTCGGGAACCATTTCCCTTATCCTAGCTTCCTGGGTCTGCTTGCCAAGATCTAGGGGGAAAGCTTGCGATTGTGAAAACAGAGTTTGAGTTTGTGGCTGTTGCTGCTGAATCAGAATTGTACCGTGTGGGATCGATGAATGATTTACTGCTCGCGATTGGGGCTGATTAGGTATATAACGTGTTGTTGGCTGTGTTGTGAACGAAACAGACGGTTGGTTCAGGAAATTTTGTTGTCTGAAAATAGAGTATCGTACTTAAGAGAGGTTAACTTCATTTCCTGTTATCCTATTTACGTTTATTGTCATACCTTTGCACTGGCATGTTATTACTGCTTTGAACCACCACAGAATTCGTATTTGTTGCGATCACACTTCCAGTTTGCTGCTGTATTCCTGTAATAATTGTTTGTTGCTGATTATTGATGTATTGTGGTTGTTGTCCCTGTTGTTGTTGTTGCTGCTGCTGTTGTTGGCCTGTAATGGTAATTACATCATTAATGATCATGTCCCCGCATTGACTACTGCTAATATTATTTCAGTCGTTACCGCTCCATAAAAGTCTTTGGAATTCAACTAGATCACATGTTGAAAATTGACCAAACATCTTTTACTGCAAGGGCTCGTGGAAGGATAACGTCGACATAAATCCAAGCAGGGTGCACAGATTCCTTCAGGCAAAAGTTCAGCCCTGATGATTTCCCTGCGTAGGGAACTTAATGAGCAACGCAGCTTGAACTGTCAACAACTAACATTCAATGCTTGGATTACTAGTTGATCAGCCCAGTTAGAATTAGGGAATTACCTGGCCCTAGTTTATCACGAAATCATTGATGCTCTCTTGATTGACAGGGGCCACTGTAACTGGCTGAACTGCTTCATTGTGAAGACCAAATTAACACGTGATCTTTAATTCTCAAGATGATCTTAAGCAGTAACAGCACAAATCGGCTCCTTGTATGTGATCCTCGTTAATTAAAATGAACTCGACAATCCGATTCGAACGTTCGATCAAAACAAAAGCAGCATTGGCTGATGAGGAAGAATGAACCAGGCATTGGGTTCTGGGATTCGCGTACGCGTACTTCACGTACAACACGGAATAATAAAGCAGCGCCAATATGCCGATAACAGGGATTTGTTTCCTTTCATTTGAAGTATACGGATTTGGTAGCACGGTTTAGCTATGAGCTCAATACTATGAATAGGAGCATCATGTCTCATGCATTGCTGAGTCTGTTGTCAATGACATTTATTGCAGTAATCCTATCAGGACGAGCATTTAGCGGCTTGACAAGCTTACACGTTCAGATTAGAGGTAACTCATTAGCAATCCAGAATCAGTAACGTCCAGGGCCTATGGATGGGTCATATTTTCGCTTCTGCTTCACAGTTTCCACTTCTCAGCGTAGTTAGTACTTGTATGATCTATCCAACTTCATTTTGGCATGCTCGTACGCAGAAACCGGCTCGAACGGAACGCTCGTAGATTTCAAGGGCGCCACCATGGTCGCGTCATCCGGATGCACAAAATATGCGAAAGATTGGCGTGCGTTTTGTCTTCTGCTCTCCGTCTCGTCCGGAATCATAATTCGATGATTCTGTTAAGAGTTATTTACAAGCTTTGATATCGATGCTTGCACATAGCACAGCATCCCAACTTTCAACTAACTGACCGTCGCTGGAAAGTAGCCGCCTGACCAAAATTCCAGCAAGTCTCCAGTATTTATCAAAATGGTGTCCGGAATCGGATTCGCAGCCATCCAAGACCCGTCGACGCTTTTGACCTGCGACATAATTGGACAATTGAGATTGTGTGGTTCATAGCAGGCGATTGTCCACTGTCCAGGACAATTTGTCCTTGTTTACCTCAAGTCCGCCGATTTCATCTTGAAACAGCAGCGTGAGTATTCCATAATCTGAATGCGCTGCACATCGCACAGTTCCTAGCTTAATTTCCATTTCCTTTGATATCGCCGGGTAATAAATGGAGCGGAAAGTTGTGTACGACGCAACCGATGAGTCCGAAAGATTCTTCGAAGCTTCGATGAAGTAGTCTTCATTCTCCAGTTCCAATGCTTTGGAAAATATTTTGAGTAGCTTGCTAATCAGCGGTTTGCATTCTGACTCCAAGCATCTAAGACTGGCTATGAAATTCGGACTCTCTAGAACGGCCGGGTCACATCCGTCAGGCTTCAGGTCGAAGCTTTCTCTGAGCTCAGAGACCGTGCCGGCTTCAAGTCTGTGTCCGTAAATTCAAGAAAGGAGAAGTCAAACTTGTGAGAAACATTTTTCCAGAATCACGCGCCACGACAAAACCGAAAACTGATATGCATACTGACATCTCTTGTCCAGGCTCTGCGTATCCAGCCAACGAGATCTTCGCGTTTTTCCTGTACCTTCGCTTGACGTCGGTCGGCTGCTCGTAGAACTTTTTGCTTTCGGTGAACGCGTCACTGATCTGATTATGAAAGGGCAAAGGAGGTGTAATTAATTATTTTGTTCTGTTACAATTAGAAGTGAAGTATGAAAGCACGAATCTCACCTTGGCTTTGGCCACTCCATGATTTCTCAGGTACACGAACCCAACTTCATGCAACGCATCGCCAACTTGCTTCGAAACGAGCTCCCAGTCGGATTTACTCACCGAGTTGCTGCCTAGGATTGGAGACAAGTCGACCACCGGAATGTGTGGCATTATAAAATTAAATCAATTACGGATCCTAACTGCCCGATCAGTAATTAAAATGCGGACACACAATTCCACGAGAATCAAAGACTGAAGACACGTGATTTATTTATTAATATTGTCTAGTGCATGCAAGACATTTACGTCACATGTAGTACAGTTATACATTAAACTTATTCAATTTTTATCTCGAGGTTTATCTTTTATTACGCAATGTAAAGACAATTTGGGAAGTAGAAGCGTGAGCAGCATAGCATAAAGCACTTACATTTCACTTACATTAAAATTAACTAAAAGTACGTACGGAGACACGTACTACAAACTGCATAGCATAAAGCTCTTACTAAGATTAGCCTATCTCTACTCTACGCCATGGAGTTGTAAGCTTCAAAGTCAAACTCTCAGAGCTCAGAGATCTTTGACTGACCGTTACACTCTCTGAGCCTGACGGAGCTTTACTTTACAGTTCGTAGAAACGGAATATTCTGATATCACGATTTCGCGATTCGTCCAACTTGAATAGACTTCATTAGGAATGTTTCACGACATATGCATTACAGAACATGTTTTCACTATTAATTTGCTAGTCGACGCTGGCGAGCAGTAATTACGATGAATTCAGATTTTACTAACTGTCATCACCACCATCAGTCATCAATGCTGTCGGCTGTCTTATTGGGAATGTCTAGAAGCGTTCCATGGATTGTTTCGAAGGCCATCCGCTCGCGAAAATAGCGCATGTGCTTCTGGGTGAAATCAAATTCTTGTCTACGAGAAAGATACTCTGCGAATTGTAGAATGAAGACCCCGCAGTCATTGTAATTCTCCTGACGTGGCAAATTCTGTCAAGTTTGTGCCAACATAAATTAGAGTGTCAACTTTGCTAAAGGAAATCTGGATGAAGCAAGCAGGCATACTTCGACGTGCGGTTTTCGCCTCCAGCCTAAGAAGAATTCTTTTTCAGAGCGACACTTAGTGGTGTTTTGATGACTGTTCTGTTCGTTGTGAATGGCTTCAAGATTTTTTAGCTTTCTATACTCTTTTATCACATAGCTGGTTATACCCTAGAATTTAAAAGAATTTGTACAAGCATATCACCAAAATAGTATGTAACGAAGTAGTATTACCTGAACATATGAAGTCAAATCTTTTCCAACCGAATCGTAGCCAATCACTTTCTTCTGGATGATATCCACACAGATCAAGCTCCAATGCTCAGCATCATGAATTGGAAAGAATAGAAGATCATATTCAAATATATCATCCTGAAGAGTTAGAAATCTCATTTCGTGTTTCTTATATTAAAATTTCTTTCAACTAGGAAGAGTCACTTACAGGATCAGCGGATTTTTCTATCACATCAACATATTGGTAGCCGCTTTCTACATACATTTTCACAATTTCAGCATGAAATACATAAACCTTCGGTAAATGGGACAGTTCGTTATTATTTCTTGCTTTGATTAATTCCAGATAAAAGTTGATAGCCTGCGCCAAGTGTTAAAACAAAACATGAGAACTCACAACTTTAATTGAACAAGTGTGGCACGACTTACTGTATCTTCCAGCCAGTTGTTGCCGCAATAATTTCTCAAATTTCTAACCTTCAGTTTCATGC
Source organism: Mesaphorura yosii (assembly GCA_009869945.1). Lineage (NCBI taxonomy): Eukaryota > Metazoa > Arthropoda > Collembola > Poduromorpha > Tullbergiidae > Mesaphorura > Mesaphorura yosii. Next base: position 81,645 of record WIXG01000063.1, on the reverse strand, counting down.
CGAAATTTTCATGTATAACGCATTCTATTGGCTTCTCAAACTGAAATCACAAAATCATTCATTCATCGAAAAATATGTTGCCAAATTCCACCTTACAAGTGAGCACATTTGAGCATAAATCATACCCAGAATTGATTTGTTGCAATCACATCAAGGGTTAACTCTGGTGAACAGTTTGGTCCTATGTAATGAAGACCAAGATTTGGGGATTTAGGAATATGATTGTATCGTCGTGAGTGACTCCGAGTATCCGCGCGTGTGGCATGAAGACAATAATGGCGGCCGCGGCGGGAGCTTGGGTTACGAGCCGAAACGGTGTTCTTTGTGGAAAACCCTGCAGATGTCTGGTTTGATACAATCCCTTGAATCTCCTTCAAAAGTCTATCTGAAAGAGCAAAATGAGGCATACGATTAACTGCGCTTTTTAATAAATGTGAGCGTAGAGTATTATTGGTTCTGAAGGGGAAAACGACGTAAACTCCCTTAACTTAATCCCTGTTATATGGCATGTGACATTGATGTACCTTCTTCAGTTTTTGGGAAAGCTGGGTTACGAGATGGTGCAGGTGCAAAAGATTTTTCATCCTCGCTATCACCGATTGCGGCATACCCGTTTGCAATTTTTTCAGTACTGCTTTTGCTCTTGCCGGCTATTCGATTCTGGGCTGTCGCAGTTTCTGCTGACATGCCACCAGTCTCTTCTTCAGGTCCAACAAGATTCGTTCTCTTCACTATTACTGGACCAGTGATTACGGCTACACCTTTATCTGAAGACGGCAATTGTTCAACTGCGTCGACAACATTTTTTGCGCTGGTTGAATCTTGTGAGTGAATAAACGAACCCACTGTGACTTCTCTACCCTCACCCTCACCGTCTGATGAATCGAGACATCTTTGAATTTCAATTTCATCGTTCGAAGTGTCTGAAGAGCCGTCAAATCCGAATGCATTGTCGGGGGTATAGGCTGAGTATAAATCAACAAGTGGCCATCCTCTGTTGTTCTTCGTGGGCTCACAGGCTTGAACCCCGATTTTGTTTGGATTCTTATCTATAGAAAACGATATCTCCATTTCAGCTTCCTTAGCATTCGTCTTTGCCAATAAAAGTCGACTATAGACACTACAATGCTGATTGCTTGTCACTTTTCAATACATCGACTGACACCAAGTTTACCTTTTGTGGAGTCTATAGTTTGGCGAATCGACGTAGGCTTGGTTGGCTTCACAGCGCCATCTTTAGACGGTTTGGACCTTTTTGAAGGACGATCCGAATCTTCATCTGCTGATGCCACTCTCCCAGCAACTGGAGGGGATCGTGTCATTCGGTTCATTTTAATTACCTACTAAATCACATACAAATTGTCCTTTAGTTCCGTCGTAATTGTTGAACTCTCTCGCTAGCTAAAGACATTTCACATATACAACTTACGTGTAATCCTCGTATCAGTTCCAAAATAATTTCTTGTTGACGTCTTCGAGGAACCAAGTGTACGAAGTACCCGTAGAAAGCTGGCGTCTCAACGATTACGAAGTGGTGATCGGGTCAGGAAGGATTCAACGAAACGAAACGAATCTAATTAATTAATTAATTTTGGCCTCGCTAACTTTCATTTAAACCAACGATTTCCCGAAAACAGTAAATAACTACTATTATCGAATTTTATCAGCGCCGCCGTGCTTTGTTACTGACTGCTCACTAAAATACTACAAATACAATAAATTGCAATTAACGCAATTTATTAATAACAGCCGAATAAAAACTTGTAAAATAGTAGCGTCGTCTCACTTGCCGTAAAGTACACAAGGAACGTAAAAACATATTAGCCAAGAGAAAATTGATAGATTGAACATAAAACACACGATCTTACTCCACCCATGAACGATTGGTGTTGCCCGTCTTTGTTTACCATCCCACCTTTTCGTCAAACTAAACGTCGCACTGGGACTGAATTCAAACCCGCGACCAGCTTCTCAACGTGATGCTCACATTGGAATTTGCTGCAACGAACGCGGAATCACAGAAATTCTAGCAGTGTGGATCATTGACCATGACTATAAAAAGTTAGAATAGAAGTTACTGACGATTTTATCAGTTAATTGAGCTATGGCTGAAGGCAACGCATATGAAGACGAGTCGGAGCTACCTCAACCGCAGCACAAGCAACAGCAAGGCAAAGGTACTAAATCAGCATCAGCGTCACCGACTAAGCAGTTCAAAATAAAGGAGAGGTATAATTGGAGTCAAGCCGAGTTAAACCAACTTGTCCAGGAGGGTACAATAAGAGAAGACAGTACCACGCTGCAACATGTCGCGTTACACCCGTACTGGTTATCGAACCCATTGCAGGGAGTCGAGGAGGAGTTGGAAGATTTCTTGGGCAAATGGGTGCCGAGGTTTGTAATGAAGAGTCTAAAGTTTCCTGTACCAGAAGTGACCTGAACCTATCAAATGAACCTTGCCCACTAATTTTAACTTCGCAGTTTGAACGGGTATTTAGTTGCAGTCAAAAATATTCGCATGGTCAAACGGAAGCCTTCACGCCACTCCCAAATCGGGTTTATGTACCAAGATCAGCCATGGGTCCATGTGGATGCTGGCGCCAAGTTTTACTTGTACACTCCAGTTGTTGGTCAGAAAGTCACAGGTCAGATGACATTAACAAAACATGTATCTATTCTGTATTGTTTGAAATGCTCTAAATTCGAGTTCTCCTTGTTAGGCACAATAATGAAGTTTGGGACAAAAGCTGTGATATGCGTCATATTCAAATGTTTTAGTATATCAGTAGTTCCTGAAAGAGAGGAAGAGGTACTGACAAATGATTTGTTTTCATTATTTTGCTGCAGCCGTAGATAACTTCAGTCACCGTCGTGTCTTTTTTGTGTTCCTCTAGCTCGCAACATGGAGTTTAGGCGATGAGCTACCCTTCGAGATAACTTTTGTCCAAAACCGAAGGAAAGGGCCCATAATCCGCGCCAAAAGTGCGAGGACAGCTAGACCGGATAAATATACGACCTCGCTTGACCCACCAGAAGAAGACTGGACCGCTGCTGATACTGTTGGACCAGACGAAGACTGGACCATTACTGATACGGCTGCTCCAGATGAAGGGGATGATTTCTCAAGTACTTCGCGAGCCAAGCAAAAGAAATCACAAGTGATTGAATTTGGCGATCCTGAGGGGTCCTCGAAAAAGAAAAAGAAGAAACACCGAGAAAAAACTGAATATGAAGAGCCAAATGACGTCTCATCACTGTCATCACATCAAATCGGCGAAGGCAGAGGAGAAACAGAGTATCTGGACGAGGATACACTAAGATCTTCTAAGAGGCATAAACACAAAGACAAACGACGTACATCGGTTGACCCAACCCTGCAAAATGAAGATTATGACCAGCCCTCCCGTAAGAAGAAGCATAAAGATAAACATGCGCAAGTTTATTCTGACCAAGAATTAAAAGTTTCGAAACACAAGAAGCGGATGTCAGACGTGATAGTATCAGATGTTCTCGAGACATCGGATGATTCCTCCGTGACGAAGAAGAAAAAGAAAAAGCACATGTGACATTATTGTAACATAACTTTATTTTTACTTGACATGGCATGTTTACACACATTTGCAATGCAGCATTTAGAAATAAAAATGTACGTATTTACAGATTACATGTACATCCCTGCTTTTCTTCTCCGAAACTTTCTATTCTTCAATCCGTGAGGCAGCAGATTTCGGGCGGATTTTACGGCCATCGTGAAGAGCGTCTCGCTGCAATCACCGAACTGGGCTGGGCAAGAGTCACGCGATGAAATTCCAGAGAGTATGACTCTTCGTGCAGATTCACTTATCTGAACGTGTCTTTCACTGTCGAATTAGAAATTAATAGAAAACAATTTAAAACTTGAGCATGATTAATTCCGAATTACTATGATATTTTGCCTACCTGTACATTTTGTAGAGTCGTAACATCCACTTTGGCAAATGATGAAGCGCGCTATGAGAATAACATAACGCCATGTTTTGGCACCTGCTGTCACTTTTCACGTCGGATGGCATAAACCGAAATGCACTTTCTTCATAATCAAAGAGATGCGAATGTACATCGGCATCGTCAAGAAATAATCCTCTGGGCTGTCCAAGCATTTTCATCGTTAGTCTATCTGTATCCGTCTCATTGAGGCCGCCCAGCACATATTTTCGTGACGGCACTCCGAAAAAGTAGCCAAACGGAGCGGTGATGACGCCAAAGAAGATTATTATGCCCAAGAAAACTGTTAGCACGATGGAAACGACGCTCAAGATGGGTCTTGGCCTCGCGGTGAATATGTTCGCAATGTCGTATGGCACGTTCATTTTGAGCCCGGTCGAAACTGGTTCGACATACTGCCCTTTGCCGTGCGCAGATTGAAATACTTGAAGGAGAACGAGAATGATAAATGCTAGCCGTGATGACCACAACAAAGTTGCAGTAAATAGTCGCTGAATACTTCCAAAGCTAGTTCGAAGGGTTTGGATTTTTGGCGTGTGAGCCATGAATGATAAAGAGACTACTCGAACGTGGTGTGATTTCTTATTCTGTCGAATAACAGAACCTTGGCCTTCAGGCAGGGTTCCAGCCAAGCCATCCCCATCGCCATGCACGAAAACAGCTCAGCAATGCAGTAGTAATAAAAATAGAACGTCCTTTAATAACCATGTAGATCCGTCGCATTAGCGTACACGTAGTCGTTGTACTTAAATAGCCAGCTACCGTAAGAAATATTTAATGCGAAAAAGATGAGGACGCAGGAGCAATTTAAGAAGGCACCCGTCTTCACCATGTCCATTATTGTCAAGTCTCCAGCCGCAAACACTGAAAGGAATTTCATTAATCAAGTTGGTCAAGTTCAGGACTAATGTGCTTTATCAATCCAACTTACCTATGGCATTGGGTCTGTGGTAATCATAGACGAACAAAAAATAAAAAACATCGTTAATCGTAATTCGCTCTAATTCATGTGAAGAAGGTATCATGCTTACGGGGTAGCCACCGGAAACATAAATGCGTAAGAGCAACATATCGTCGCTCCTACAGTTAAGTAGAGTGGGTGGACGTCGATACTGCGGGACTAAAGACAAACGAAAAAGATGTGTAAGAAAGAACGCAAATGAAAGTGTCTTTCACTCCACGATTTGCTGATTGGAACGTGTCAGGCTTACTAAGCTAATGAGAATTGGGAGCAAGATATTAATAGTCGCGACGTTGGACGTGAATTCTGTGACTCCTGCCGCCATGATCATCACGATAAGGAGGATAAGCCAAGGCTCCAAGTTTTTGAGACCGTTCAATTGGTCTCCGATCCACTCGGATAAACCGGAGGCCTTGCTGGCGTCACTGATTGCGAAGCCACCACCTGGCAAGACCCAATACCACAAGTAGCGAGAATCCACAAGAAGTTTAGTAACATCTATTTTTACTGAAGCTTACCTAGCAGAAGAACAGCACCCCAAGGCAAATTCCTCTGCACGTGTTTCCAGTCCAGCAGAGCGCCTGGATTAGAGGCCGGAAGGTCTACCGGTGTTGAAAATGAAAGCGATTAATTAATAACTGCGGACACTTGTAAATTTCTAATCTTGTAGTCACCTCCGTAAAATACTCTCAAGTCCTTCGGTATGACAAACATGAGAAATACAACGAGAATGGCGGCTGTTGAATCTCCAGGCTCGACGTATTTGATTGAATCCATCCAACCAGGCATAAATCCAGGATCACGCGTGAACCACAGCAGAACGATAAATACGAAGAGTATTCCAACTGCCAACTCGTGGAACGTGACTCCGCCAAGTGCCTTGTACTGCTCCATCAGCAGCTTGGACACATTCGCCGAGTTCTCTCGCTCAAGCTCAGTGTCTTCTGTAGAGCGCTTCTTAAACCTCAGGAAGTCCGGGAGTCCGAAGTACACAGTTGTCAGGTACGCGTACGCTATGAGCACGTTCAGTAGCATTCCAGGAACGTTCAGCGCTAGCCATGTTGAGAAGTTCATGTCCAAGTACTTTCCGCCCTGGGAAATGTCAACTCCGTGCATCACCTCCTGGAAAGCCAAATTGGTGCCGGATCCAGTGATGACACCAGTGCCACCAATATTCGCTGAGTATGCAACAGCGAACAGATACATTTTCTTCTGGTTTATACGCCTTCTTTCAAAATCAGCTTCCCATTCCGCACTATAAAAGGCAGAGGAAATTGCCATCATTGACACCAGGGACAGTGTGGTGTCCGAAGCCGAAGGCTGTTTCAAGTCATATACTCACTCTACGACTTCCGGAGTCATGTCGACCACAATTTGGCCGTTCTCCAATGCATTGTTATTTTCGTACGCTTCCAGTCTGCTAATTTTCCGCATCGGATGTTCATTTGTTGAAACCTTACGGCTGGGAGGTTGTGACACTCTGCTAACTTTACGGCTGGGATTTCGAGACTCGATTACTCTCTTCTGACGTTCCGTCTTCGGACGAAATGGTTGCACAATAATTTAGCTAAAAAGAATCAATCGGGAATTGCGGCCTTCTATTTTCACTTACCTTGCTTAATTCATCCAACACGGCGATGACAATCGGCAACATCATGGCGGAGCACGCTGTATTACTGAAAAAGATACGAGAAAAACTTATTCACTTCGCAGGAATTGAAGGTGAATTTACATAGGAATTCCAGCGAACCTCATCCACATGCTTAGAAACATTGTGGTCATCATCACACCAAAGACAAGGCGAGGAGGTGAACCACCGACGATTGTCATTACTCTAAGCGCGATTCTTCGATGTAGGTTACAGTATTCCATGGCCAGCGCAATGATCAGCCCTCCAATGAACATCATATTCGTTTCTTTCATGTACGCTTCTGTTACTTTGCCTAATGGCATAAACATTCATTATAAACGCTCATTTTCGCCATGATGGATATCAACTAACCTGTGTCCAGTATAGAAAACAGCGGAAAGAAGACGACTGGAAGTAGGGACGTGATTGCGAGTGGAATCGCCTCGAACATCCAGTAAATGGCCATGAGAATGATGACGTACATGCATCTGAATTTCTGCAAGTAAGAAGAGAGAAATTGAGGATTTTCTACCGTATGAGACAAAGTAAGCCAAGTGTTGTCTTACCGTTGCTGGTCTGCCGTTGAACATGTCATCGTCCTTGACGAACAGCAATGGTAGGAGCACGAGTGGAGCCACAATCGTCAAGATCAGTCTCTTATTGTACAGCAATCGTGTTCCTAGCGTCGTCATTTTCGTCATTTTTGATTTCGATGTGACGAGGTCGGCAGTAGTTGATCAAATGTAAACAGCAATGACGAAACTGGTATCCGTGGGTCAAAGTCTAAAGGAAGAGGGGCGATGGAACTGGGCGTTCGGCGTTCAGCATCCTGCAGCAATAGAAAACAAAAATAGCTCACTTATGAGGACAAATCCCAAAACAATAAACAAAACAAAATGTAGGGCTCACCAGACCGAGTCCAGGAATGTCCACGTGTGGAGGGCACAAAAACCTTTCGTGTTGGGTCGTATTAAAAAATGAAAGAGAAACCGGAAATACCACACACCCAAGCGATGCATACAAAGAATGGTGCTGGAAGTCAGAAATTCCGCATGCAGGGCGGATTAAAATTGCCATGCAGAACAATCAACAGGTGACAAGTTGAAAGTGAACTCGACCCAAAAACTGGAATCCTTTTTTAATTGTGCGCTTGGTCCTGTCACCCGTCTTCGGTACAGTTCACCTCGAGTTTTCAGGTTGTAAATGTCACTGTCAACTACACCTGAAGAGTCAGCTGAATTTAAAGTCCATAGTCCAGGGGCTGTCGAGGAGCGTGTCCTGAGGCAGAAATTCAGCAACTGAGATGAGACAGCTGGATAGTCGATCAATTAACCATAAACAATTAAACTCAAACAGAACAAGTTTATGACGCCTGACTGACGCGGTGGTGAGACACGATACGGTGCGACGTCTACAAGACCAGTACTCGAAATACAAGGCTCACGGTTTGAAGTTGACGACTGAGCGTCTACGTCAGTATCGGCCAGTAGTTGATCTCATTTTGTAACAATTGTATAACAAAATACAAAACTACGCCTGAACTGCAGGGTTTAAACAGAATCCTACTTAATCCTGGTGGTCGAGTAAATAAACATTGATTGACAGACTCAAGCGCTGTGTCGAGCCAGAATCCAGCCATTTGCGACAGGCATCAGTTCATTATCGTCAATGGGTTCATTTGCTTATTGTTACCTATACATTAGTTGATTATGTGTGCATGCATTGTGCTTCACGAACTTTACTACGTCGCTATTATGTCACACTTAAGTGTCAATACTAATTACCTCTACTATAATTGCGTGATTTGAAAGATTAATCTGGCGTGTGCCAGCGCAACCGTGCACTCACTCATGTAATTCACGATTTTACGAAAATATTACCGTATCTACTGAATTTCCGTTGGGACACTCTAAATTGGGGAGACTTTGCTAAGAACTTTTACCATGCGCTACACCGGACTGGATGAGGATGGATTCAAGAAAATGAGCTCATGCTTCATGCATTCGTGCCAGCGAATGCAAATATGACGTCCAAGAAGCATTAAAGGCTAGGAATCCTTCGGTCAAAGTTTTACACGAGTTGAAATTGTTGAATAAACAAGTAATTAGGTACACGTGTACAATGAATGTCTCGCACACGATGTATTAATCCCATTAAATGATAATAAAAACTTGACGAGAGCCACAGACTCTTCTTCGTGAACTAATACTCGAACTGGCGAAACAAGAATGGCCGATAATAATCGCGTTGTGATTTAATTATTTGGCCCGAACGTGTTGGACGTCATTGCTGAATTATAGGACGAATTCTGAACATGTCGAAATTGAAAGGTTGATTGACTGAAATTGTCAGTTCAATGAAATGTAGAATTATAATTTGTAGTTGTTTAATTCAACCTCGCGCCCTGGTTCAGTAGTATGGCATTCCAATGTTAAGTCCACTATATGCTTTACTCAATTGGGAGCCAGGAATATCCACATTCTTCTAGCCGTGGCGTGGAAATACTTAAGATCTTGTCAGCTTTAGCTTTAAAGAAACTCTTTCTAAACACTTTACCCAGGAGGTACTCAAGGCATTGAATACATTATCGATGGACTGATAGACGAATGACGAAGTTCAAGTGCTTTTATTACGTCAGATTTAAAGATGTAACTGTAATATCGGCGAAAGCCCATTGTGTTCTATCCTGAACTGCAAACCCATCTTGATTTTTGAGTTCAAGTACTTTTGGTCATGAAAATCACGCACCTCAATAATTTTCCATGGAATTTTTGTTTTAGTGTTGCAATCCCCGGCAATTCATAAAGTCAAGTGGAAGATTAACCCGGTATTGTGGCCGATGCCTTACGTGTAACGGGTTTCATTTGCTGATGGATGAGAATTCATGACTTCTTTTGCGTTTCGAGGTATTTGGGTTGTGTTGTATTATATGCATCAAATTCCAGAGAATATTCAATCTTTCAATAAGAACTAAGGTCAGGGTTAATTGTGGCGTAGCAATGCACAATGCGGATCCTGCAGACAAGGCTTCTAGAGCATTAATAGCGCATATTCGGGTGGCGGAATGGTTAGCACATCAGAATGCAATTTGATCAGAATAGAATGAGGCATTACTCCCGAGCCCCATTTGAGAAAATGCGTAAAAACCATAAATAAAATCAAACTACGTGCATTTAATTTCATAATTAATAACAATCAGTATTCTTGGAACACAATTCGTTTAATGTGAGGTGTTATCTAATTATGCTATCTTCTCTTTGTCACAGCGTTGTTTAGTATCAATTATGTAATGGCAAAGCCCTACCGTCTACCATCAATAAGTAATTACGGCGAATTTCTGGAGACTTGGAATGACAGATATAAGGTCGTCCTTATAGCAAGGTCTGATTCTTAATTAGTTATCACTGAAACTCTGGAACCTTGTTCCAGACGCTTAATGCGAATGCTACAAACTACGAAGCTGATGATGAACTGTCGCGTGAGAATTGCGAGATGCACGTACAAGATGAGGAAAGGAGATGAAGTGATCAAGTGCGTACTTTTCGTACTCGTCATTATTTGCAGCATTGCAATGTGACATCATTTAACTAAAGTGTTTTGAACCAATTTTGCGCACGCTCAAACCCAAAAACGCACGACAGATGAGAGATATTATTGTAGTTTTATTATTGGAATGCGGCACTCCATGTGGGATTAAAGGCGGAGGTTCCGAATGTGATCACTGTTACGTGAGTCGACAAGTCGGCCTTTAGTGACACTAATGATACTGATAGCAAGAAAGTTGAAGTTGACACCGAGACTGACATGATGAAGAGTAGATAATAATTAATTGAAGTGCAACTGCAATTCTACCCTGCAATGCATAATTCCTGAGCCAAGACCGTGTCTACTTACGCTTCGTGCTGCCTCGTGACTTGCTCTAATGGATGTATGACAGCTTGAGATGTTTCTTGTTCTTATCTGTGCTAAGCAAAAACGTGCAAAAATGCAACCCAAGATCGTGACCGGACGAATGGCGTACTGCACTCGAATTTAATCCCGTTCAATTGTCTCCCAAGTTCTTAAAAAACTGGGACAAACTGAAATGCAGATGTTGCTGGTTGCGGATAACACAAAGCAGCGATGGTGAAGCACCAGCGTCCTTATCAGGTGTCTCGACGAGAAAGCATGAGGGATTAATTTCCTCTATTAATTTGAACATGAAGACGATGTAGTAGTAACCAACCTCCACAATCTCAACAAGTATCAGCTGAGGTAGTATTTGCAAGAAACGTCCACGACCATTGTTCAGAATGAGAAATTAATCATGAATAATTCATTACCATCACCACATTACAGTAAAGCTTCATTGTAATTCATACATTGTAATGTGGGTTTATTAAATTAAATCATGAGTCCATAATTCATGATTAATTTTCACCCGATTTCAGATGCACACGTCGTACGTGTGCTGCTATCTTCTCATTCGTGCAGGAATCCATCACCCAAAACCTCCATATGGTAGTCAAGGAGCGACGCTGTCCGCATCTAATTAAATTAGCAACGGTCGCGCTTGGCATTGCTTTGTCCACTGAAGCAGCATAGTAGGAAATATGAAACACTACTTAGCATCATGAAATTAGGATCACGTAAGCAACATTTAAGCAGCGTAAGCTTTGGATGATAAATGGTGGCACAGGAAATTGTAAACAAGCATTGTCAGTGAAAAGCGAATGGCTACTCAAATTCCACACTGAACCTTATCTTCCATTTACCATTTATCAGTTTAAATTCCGTGTTTGTGAATTTTACAAATATTTGCCTTGTCAGAGCGTATCAGGAAGCACTTGCAAACTTTTGCTGTATGGATTATTTCGAAACAGTGGGCTAATTCTTCAGCCCCAAGCTCAAAAGCAACTCAAGCCACCTTTGTTAAGACTTGACGTGTTTGTGAACGAAGTTCGAGAAAAGTAAACGGAGAATTGCTCTTCAAGAACTTTTAGCTGGAATCGTCTGATTTCTCACGAGTATGAGCACTCGACCTCGAACTCAGATTTAGCCATGAATTACAATCAGGATTTAGGAGCCTACTTGCCATGCCGTAACTGGAGTTCGGAAACAATGGCACATTAGCAGCAACTTTTCCTTGTCCAGTACAACTGAATAAATACCAAATTAGCGATGCTCATGTAATGATGGTGTAATGGTTAATCATTAATCTTCAATCTTGCAGAATAACAATGAATTTAGGAATTTCCTTCCCCGTTTCGACTCCGGCTGACAATGAAACGAATGCTATTTATTATTTCATTGTTACTAACTTACCTGTTTCTTTCCTCATATTGTGTAATCCTTTTACTGCCCAGCGCATAAATGAACAGCATCAGCAGCACCTTCCTTATTCATTTAACTCACCTGTCGTGTCTTCTTTATCGTCTTACCTTTTTGCACATTCACATTCGAATTCCTTCTGCCCATCTCCCGTTCTCTTTGGTTAATAAGATTTGTTACCGAGCATCTTTCCAAAATATAAATACAAAATGCGTTGTACAGGATGCGTGATATCTCTCGCAGTTTCAGTGCAGTAGCGCAAGAACGATGCAGGTGCTCGAAATTTGATCCCGCAGCCGTAAAATGCATGTTCCTGAATAAATTAACCATGCAGTCTGCAATCGGCTGAAGCCGGAAAAGCAGAAATTTTTAGAATCGAGAATCCTTATGTTGGTCGAGGTTCCAATTCCATGTCCTGCCCTGTATTCTGTACCTTTTAGCCAAGAATGCGCGTGTTCATGTGTGAGCTTTATTGGTTTATGATATTAGCAAGCAACAACATCAGCTAACAAGATTCGAATGAAAGAGAAACATAAACACGCGGACGAGAAAAGCGTACGCGTACCTCGTCTTCAGGAAAACGCAGTCGCATTCGCATTGTAAAAATGCTACAACAACAATGGCAAGTGATAGATCCGCTGTTCTTATCTCTGTTGCTCTCTGCCCTGCTCTCCCTTCCTTTATCTTAATCACCGGTGCTCTGCTGCACTGCTCGGCGCTACGGGTGCTAATGCAGTTCTCGTTCACAGGTCGGTCGCAGATAGTACCGGCCATAGTAAAAGTTAATTCACACGTTGCGGGTTCTGCTGTGGGCTGTGGGTCGTCCGAGTCACAGTCACAAGTTAAGTCACATGTAAACAGGACATCGCCAGTCACAGGCAAAGCAACAGTGTAGATCTTGTTCTCAGTGTGTAATTGTACTAATTGTAATTAATTTGTATTGCTCATAACGCTATAAGGATACCGTACCTTCTCTGCAGCAGAAACGATACGAGACAAAGTGCTTCTACTGCTGTACTCGTTTGATTTACGTTCACATTTTAATTACAAGTTGAAAGTGGCTCGGTGTTTTGCTTTCATTCAATTCATCCACTCTTGCTGTTACGAGGCTGAGGCCGGCTTATCTTGTGATTGTGATTAAATTCCTTCTCGTGATTTCAGCTCAAGCACAAGCACTTTATATTGCAAGCAAAGCACTTGACATGAATTAATTTCAGCATTTATCGCCAAACGCCGAACGCGAATACCGGCCGGCCAGCCATTTTGCTATTCGAGTTAAATCCCACCGCCCAGCACAATACTCAAATACACCGAAAATATTCAGCACCGAGACTTCATTCGAGTATCACAAACACGCACAAGAGTTTGCGATTTGCAATTCTAAGTTAAGCAGTGCCAACGTCTTTCTTCTAGTCAGGTGTCAATCATGTTGTTTGAGATCGTGTTTGGGTGGTTATGCATCGGTGGACTCGTTTATATTCTCTCACTGCTTGGAGGATGGGATTTGCGTTTGATTCTTGGAGCCAGCGACGACGCCGAGACTGAGACGGAGGTTGAGCGACAGTTACGCATCCAGAGGTAAGCTACAGCTACAGCCTGCTAATTTCTCAGCAGTAACTCGCGTACATAATTATCTTCAGTACATTAAGCACATTTAACGCTTTCAATTTCCGCTTCCAACATATAATCTGCATACCAGCATAATCTGCATGTTACTTGTGGCGCGTCTGTGGTGGAATAAGTGATTGGAATTAATGTTCCGGCGTGAAGTAAAACGAGTCGTAGTCAGGAACGACTCGCCCAGTGATTCGTAATTTATAACGGGCTACAGAGTAGATGCCCAAACCGCATATACAAATATACCAGCCAAATCGTTAGCCTAGCTGCTTCTCGCAGCGCAAATGTTGCAAATTGTAAACATTCAAAATCTGCTCTGCCCGAGGTCTGAATTATGTTGCTTTCTTGCCGACGTCTACGTCTGCGAAGTTTGCTTTGTCGGCTTCTTTGGTCCTGAAACAGAAACGGTCATAAAAATCAACCCTCTTCGCAATTCCTTCTGGCACATAAAATTCAAACACGTCTCCGAAACGAAATGCAAAATATCATTTGATTTTCTTTCCCACAAAATGTTGAATGCTGGTTGAAGCCTGACCATAACCATCGTTTACGGTCGTAAATGTCAGTATTAAAGAATTCGTTTCGAGATTCCTGAGACTGGAGACGAGACCACACGCAGCCTTGTTAATTATTTTCGCACTGGCGATATGGGGAAATGAGAATGCGCGCATGACTAAGCAAAAATGAAACTTCATTTCGGGCTTCAGAACTGGTGAGACTTGAGACAGGTGTAACCGAGGATGCATATTAAATGTGCGGTACAAGATTCCACTTCCACCTGAGAACAAGCCATGCAAGAACACGACGAGACAAATGAATCGTGTTTGAGTTTAGCGAATTTAGCACTCTGAACTCTTTTATTATCCCACGACTCCCGGCTATAAAATGTGCGAGCAAGAACAAAACAATAATTAACATCATTAATTTCTCACGTGCTTAAAACTTGTTAGCCGCACTTGTCTCGTCTCGCCTCGTCTTGTCCTGTCGGCATTTGGCAGTTAGCGTTTAGCTCTCATCTCTTGGCAATTGCAATTGTTCGGAACAATCAACAATAGAATCTCAGCCTCACAATCTCAAGCTGAAACCCACAAGAATACCGTGAACCTGAATTCTTTCTTTTCTTCACTAACACTAGCGTCCATCACGCCAAGTCAAGTATCTCAAGCTTCTCTAAACTGACTGCTGGCACGTCACGGACGTCACGTGCAACAATCGCCATCGCCATTGCCTTTTCGTATTTCATTCTCATTCTCACGTTCAAGCAATTTATATTTGAGAAGCGTTTTAGAAAAATCAAGTTCAAGTGCAAGTTGTAAATTTTTTCGTCGATATAATTGCATTGCACTATGCCTTTCAGTTAAAGCGTAGAAACGGACCGGCGGACCGCAGTAGCAATCCCAAGCACTTTGACTCTGAAATGTCAATCTGTGCAAGAATGTGGCTGTCAGATGCGGCTGTAGTCGAGTAGTCGTAAATTATGGCATGAGAAACAGGCGACAGAAATGTTTCAATGGAGCTCACGAACACGAACCACGAGACGAGATTCAGAACATGATACGCGATACGTGATAAAGAGACCATTAAGTGTAAGGTCGTTGGTGCGAGTGGAAAAATATGAACGTTTGACTTCGTTTTCGAGCGCGACTGCGTTGTGATAGACTGCCGAAGCAGAGAAAGAAGAAGAGAAGATTCTTAATGCCTTGTCTTGTTCTTGTTTTCCTCTGACTTTGGCTCCGGGGATTCTTCTGTCACATCTTCTCTTCCTATATCCAACAATTCATCCGTACACAGTGCCCAAATCGGGCTGCCATGCACAACAGTGCAACAGGAGCAACAATACGATGCAATCGTGCGAGGTGTGATGCAAAGATTGTCAGGAGTATGCAGTATGTCCTCTTGCAGTAGACAGAACACCCTGAGCACCTTACCTGTGTAAGGCACAATGCTGGTTAATTCGAGTACTGAATGTCTGCCTGCTCAGGTGTATAAGCTTATAATTATCATCGTCGCACGCAGTACGCAGGGAGCCATATTAAGCTAACCGTGTAATGTCAGTAATCGCAATCGTAATCGTATTGCAATGAGTGAGTGGGAAGCAATACAGAAAAAAACCACAACAAAGCACAGAACAGAACAGGAATAAATAATCGCATCAACGCATAGCATAGCACACTAAATTCCATTTAAATGGACTTGATAGGAACCACATGCATTCACGTCATTTTTTTTACCAGCACAGTGCTCGTTCACTCGTAATTGTTGTGGAGGTTCTTCACACCAAACTGCAACCAAACCAACGACCGACCATCGTGGTCGTCTCGTCATTAACTCGCTCGCTTTGTGTACTTTGCACTGCGGCGGATAGGAACTGGGAACTCGTGTAATTGAAGAAGCGACGGACAGGGAACAAGTTACACGAGGAGATGAAGTTGTTATTACACGCATAACGCATTCCGCATTGTTGTAAACGAGGTTCGATCATGAATCATGCAGTCTTAGATTGTGGTGCAGTTTTTGAACGACGACGCGATCGAAAAGACGTCAAGTTAAGTCGAATTCCTTTTCAAGTCGTGTCTTGAACTGAATTCCTTCATAAATATTCCAACCCGCGTTCAGTTTTAGTGTTTGTTATTGTCTTCAAGCCAAGTCTTCAGTCAGTCAGGACGTCAGCGTCAGGAAACAGGCGAACACATTGCGAGTACGAAGTTTGATCTGATTATATTCTAATTTATGCAAATCGCCATTGTATGTGCCGTTGTGTGTGTGTATTCTAAAATTGTGGGTGATAAATTAATTCTTGTGATGTGGCGTGTCTAAACGTTAAACGAGGACCCTCTTCTGCTGTTGCTGCTGATGCGAGCTGAGCAGGTACGTTAGGCGCAGCGCAAGCGCAGTGAATTGTCTATGAAATTAATTCTAATTCAATTACAACTACAACTGATCAGTTCATTGTTCAAAACCAAGCGTTTCGGCGTTGGGCATGCTGGCAGACAAGCATCCAATCCAAATCCAAGGCCAATGCATGTTTATTAATAAGGTTTGAAAACAGGCGTATGCGTGATGCGTGTCAGAAACCGTGAAAAATTTTGAGACCAAGCAGCATTTTATCGACGTGCTTCGGAGAACTCTGACGCGAACGTGTCGATCAGTCGGCAGTCAACTCGACAAGCAGAATCTGTGAGCAGTGCTTATCATAAAAGTTGCCAATTTTTGTTACTCGTTCATTAAAATTAGGACCGGACACTTCCAACACGCCGTAACATCAATTTTGTTGCCATTGTGGTTGTGCGCGTACGTTTTATTACAAGTACTCGAGCTTTTGTGAATTTGTGCACTGAATTCAGTGGCTACTGTGAATTGTGATTATATCATTTCAAATTCAGGCACCACCAAATTAGCCTTGAATAAGACATTAAACTCCTGGGTTCGGTATTCATTGTGACCGACAGTGAAGTAGCGTGGCGTAAACGTAAATTGCGAGTGGTCTGCTGTCTGCTGCTGGCATATTATTCCGCTCAAATTGCTGACACTGTACTAAACGAGGACTATAATTCTATTTAAACAAGAATCACATTGTATGAGGATTGTAAATACAATTTACAATAATTAAGTTCATCCCCTCAGTTCCAGGTGAGTGCACTCTCCACATATAATAATATACAGGCTCAAGTAGCTGTAGCGTTGCTTTTGCAGCAGTGGCCAAGTTACATATTGCATTACATTGTTGTACGTATTCAGTATTGCATGGCATTAAGTGGAAGTCCGCCGTCCACTTCTCTAATCTACCAGTCTTTCATCTGTCCTTCTAGTCTTGGGCCACTGCAACAATCGACAATCAGCATTAACATTATTGTCTTTGTTAACAATGAAATATGTGCACTGTGTACATTGTACGCAACAAGTTTCTCGTATTCATACATCGAGAAATATTGTTCCAAATAAAATGAATTATGTGTAGGCATGGAATAGGAATGGGAATGGAAATCGGAATGGATGAGCGTATAAAATTCCTGTCCTGTGCTCATATAAAGAGGAAATACACCAAATCAAATCGTTCGTTAGAGTGACAGACAGGTGGTTTATACGAAATACGAGACTTGAATCCGGTGTCGTGGTCGTGAGGGTCGGTCGCTCTGAATTCTGAGTAGCGTGTTCTCCAACTCCAACAATGCAGGGCTCGTTCGTGCTCTAAACTCTAGACTATATTTTTGTATCTGCGGATGCAGTGCGCGGCATGATTTTTAACATTTTGGACACGGTGGCTGACAATGCATGGCAATGGCTTACAGTGTACAGGAGCACAAAATGTGTATCAACCACCAAAACAATGTACGTATATAATTTATGATTAATATTATTACTACACTGCATCACCGTGTATTCAGTGTTGGATCCGTGCTTTATACCGTTGTTAGTTGTTGGGTTTGGGGTTTCGTTAGCTTGCTGTCGCAATAATCTCGCCCTCGCCTCATAATACCAAAGCCAAGCCAAGCCAGCAACAAATTTCATCGAGCGTATTTGCCATTTGCTTATTGCATTTTAGAGATTTAGAATTTGGCAATCGCAAACTCATTTTCTCTGAGCTGTGCTGTGCAGTAAAATCACAAATTGGACTCAATTTAATATTTCACTCTTTAAAGTACATTCTAATGGATTAAGTGCATCAATTTAATTAAGGCAAGAATTCAGAAAGTACGAAAAACAGATGTGATCACGTCTCAATTGGAGATTTAATTAAAGCTGTAGCTGCAGCAGTGAAGTACTCGCAAGTTGCAAATCGTAAAAATGTTTTCAATCGTAAAGAAGATTAGAAATCAATTGTTGCCTGCGCATAGCAATCAAGTTAATCACAGCAATGCTGCCGAGTGTTCTTCAATTATATCTGCCCCAGTCGTCGATACGAAGAGTGCGCGAAAGAAAAAGCGAAAAGCGCAGAAGATTAAGGCTAGTTCGACAGCATCGTTATCGTCGATCGATGCCGCAACGATTAACTTTAGTTTCTCATCACGAAAGTCGTCGTACACGAGCAACAGTCGCAGTCAGAAATTGTTTGCCGTGCCCATTCCTATTAAGATTGTCGCACCTTCCAAAGATCGGGACCGGAAGTTCTCCGTTCACTCGTATCGCACTGGCATTGACGGCAGAAGTTACGACAGTGATTACGACCACGATCACGGTGAATGTGAGAACGAGTTTATTGATACAGCCGATCCAAGTAGCAACAAGTTCAAGACTGCGGCAGGAAAGTCCAAAACCTCGGCTGCATCGGATCACAGTACAAATGACAGTGGAATTGTTGTTTTAGAAGAAAGTGACGTTGATAGAACTGGTGTAAAAAGTGGGAAAAGTCACCATCAAAACATATTTCGAAGAATCGCAAAGCATGCCAGGTATTTTAGTGCCGGACCACACAAATGCACTCTATGCACCCGGACCTTACCCTCTACGGGGTCATCTCAATTCCATAGGCTGCATTAGAAAACGTTCGAAAGGAAGGCATGAAATGAACAAACGTGCACGTACTAGCTTGGATCGCATATGGAAATTAGGAAGGCACAGTAATACTAATTACAGTAATAATTAATACCGACAAATATTACGGTTGGATGAGCCAACACAAAAGAATACATGTGACAAAAAATATTCGGTATTATTTTGGTCTTCGTTGGAAAGCGCCGTTTGATTTATGACGATCTTGCCAATTTTAGCAAAGGATGTTAGGAAAGTTCTCTTGCTGTTTGTGTACTATTGTGATACGCGAGGGTGTGAGGGTTGTCTCAGTATGAAATTTTCTGTAAAAATAAATTAAGTTAATTTTAGCACTATTCGGACATTATGTTATCTCAAATGCATTTTTATTGCCGCTTTTACTAGTACTAGCAGACAGAATAGACACAGTGTAATGCAAAGTAACAAAGTTATTGCCATTGTCATCATAAAGTGCCACACAAGCTGACAAGTCACACACGCGCGCAGTGGCGTGGCCATGGGTTGACGCTTTTTAGCATTAGCCTGACATGGTGGCAGCATGAATAGGAGAGAAAGTCACGATGCATAAAAATATACCATGTCAAGCTAAGCCGTGCAATTTAATATTTGGCACACTTTGTGCGGAATTTTTATGATGCGACTGCCAAAGTCAGAAAAGAGTCGTCAGAATAGAATAAAGTAGAGTGATTACGAGTATGATTGATGAATATGATATTTTGTTGCTGTGAGTGCATGAAAGCACGAAGGAGCATGAAGGATACAAAGTTCAGATATCTCGCTTCACGAGATTACGGATTATAATTAGAAGGGTATTCGATTCGAGCATTGTAGATGAACGCTAACCAGCATCATTGTGAATTATGAACTTACTGGACCTGAAAAATGGTGTTAATCTAATTCTCGTCGTGTCGTGTCGTATCATATCGCTTTGTGGTTGTGATGTAGAGTGTACTTGTTGTGTTTACTACTTGCATTACAATACAGTCACACATCGCGCAATGGCAATTTATTCATTGTTCTGAGCTGTAATTTTAATTCGGGACAAGTACAGGGAGGTTGCTAATTAATACATACTTCATAGCATTCAGCGCTTAACTGTAATAGGCATTTTTCGCGCATTTCGCATTTCCGTCACCACACGGCTGTACTGATGTGCTAACCGTCATAAAATCTTCACACTGAATACCACACCATTAAATGAAATTATACCCTATAATTTAAATTAAGATTTCCATCCTGGGATGGATGTGGCACTATTTGGTACAATAATGGCTTATTAATATGTTAAACCTTTTTACACTTACTCGAGAGATGAGAGACAAACGCGTAAATTGCGCGAACATGCAACGGGATTTCAGATTGATACTTGAGAAGAAGAGAATGAGATTCATTTATCTCTGTGCTGCAATCGCTCAGCATGTGTCTTGAACTTGAAGTTTCATGTGCCCAAAGTCTGAATGAATGGGCACAATGTCTTGGTTGAGTACGATTGATGCAGAATTTATGAAATGGCGATAAATTTTAATTGGCATTGCACCTGCAGTTCGCAATTGGAAACCGCGGCTGTGGACAGGTTTGATTTAATACTCCCACCTGAGCAGTGTCTGCCCTCGTCTGCCGGTGATGAGACGAGCTTCGTTAATAGTGATTCATTTTATTGCTTTCAAAGTTTCAATGAGCGCCGGTTTCTCCTTCCGCCGCCTTGCCTTGCACTTGGGACATGAACTTAAATTGCTCATTGTTGAAATTAATCTGAAATCTTCCTACTAATGCGTTTTGTATTTGTATTTTCTATTTCATGTTCTCGCCGTCCGTCCATCTCTGTCGCCGCTGCACCGCATTCTCATTATCTGGGTTACCTTCATTCACTCGCCCGATGACGATGACGACTCAACAATTCAATTCAATTGTTCAACTCTTACCATACTTCTTACACTTAATGACGACGGTGACGACGGACACTATTTACCTTTGCAATGGCACGATGTCGATGTAGAAAACGAAATACGAGCACAACAAATGATTCATCCACATCTGCCGCTGCCACAGACTTGAATAATATTAATCGAAATTTCACCACCACAGCCACAGTTGAGGACCGCGACCACGAGAAAACAGAGCCCAAGTCTAGAAGAAAGGGTGCAGCGAATGCGAACTCATTTTCAGTAAACGCGAGCGCAAGAACAACGCAGTCGCAGATCAAGTCTTGCAATCGTTGCAATCACACGTTGACAAGTTGGTTTGGACAGCCAATCATTTCCTGCAACAAGTGCCGGCATTCGACTTGCAGGTTCTGCTCGGAATACTTTCCCTATACTCAAAATTACACTTGTGCCGATTGTATTGGAATTCCAAGAAGGTAGGAAACGCGCCAGTGCTCCATTTGAAGCTGAATTAAAGCATACCCGCTTAAATTTTTGTCGTTTCACAGACCTCACGCTAGTTTTTGGTACAACAATACATTCCTTATTAACCGGTCGAATTATAATCACAAGAGTAGCAGTGACACCAGCAGCGGGCGAGGTTGGGTCGATCAAAGTATTAAGGACGTTAGGAATATCGTAGAGAACTACGTCTCTCATCAGATTTCAAGTAATTTGGATGTAGCTGAATTGAGAAGAATTTACCTGGGTGGGAAATGTAAGATTTGCGCTTGCCTTTGCCTGTTTTGCATTTGCAAAGATATTAATGACTGATGTTTCTGTCGCGTCGCGTGTTAGATGACTACGTATTTGCAAGATACCACAACAAGCTGAGTGACGAACTGTTGACTTTCTCGCACATTTTGCTCAATCAAAGTGAAGGTACGTCCGCAACTTTGATTTGCACCGTGAATCGTGACTGCTGATTTATTCATTAGCTGAAGGTAATTGTACACGATACTTTCCTGTTACAGAGAAACCGCTCGAGCCATTAATTCCCCAGTCACCACCACCTTCCCTCATCAAGTTAATTGCTGACATCGAGTCAACGGCTATGGCATTGCCAAGTCTAGAGCTGAATTTAGAGCCATCAAATAATGATGAGCTAGTTGGGCCAGATGGGATTATCCCGTCGCCTGCGTACGAAGAAATTCTCTCAACTGCAATAATTAATCGCCTCATTACGACCGGTCAAGAAAAGTACTCACCACCTCAGGTTCAGAATACTTTACAGTTGCAACAGCATAAAGAACAACGCAAAATGGATTCGCCGGTTTCCGCAGAGGATTCGGCCGTGCACACAGATATGGAAATGACTGACAGTGACTCGAAAAGCCAAAGTGAGCAAGACAAAGAGCGTCTCATTCAAAGTGTTTTTCTTTACGACAATTGCAATCAAATTTATCAAATCCTCTTTTTGTTTCATTGCAGATGTTAGGAAATGGGTAATGAATAACAACACGACTGAAAGATCGTCGGATGATGAATTGAGCATTGAGAGTTCAAGCTGGTCAACTGAAGGACCCGGCACGAACCCGAAACAACAAGTTGTTGTAAGTTACTTTGCAGTGCATAATGTCCATGAATAAACTTCTTACATTTTGGGTGTTTCTACAACAGATTGAAGAGCATCTTGAAGAGATTACAACTACGACCACATACGAGGACAGTGACATTGAAAACGACGAAGCAACTGCTGATGAAGTGATAATCCAGCCCGAAAATGAAAAACTCCCCGAAGCGCTTGCTGTTCTGAATTCGCCTGAAATAAACCTTTCGACAGTGGAAAAAGGCCCGGCATGGGAGCATAATTGGCTCTTCAAGCGCAAGCAAGCGCTTAAGAAAGTTCGCAGCAATCAACCGGTGTCAATGCTGGTGCCAAATCCAACAGAGGAGTCGCAAGTCATGATCGGAAATGATCGGGCTGATGACATGTCTGATTCGGAAGTTAGTGAGCGCGATGAAGAGGATGAAGATGAGGAATTGGATTTGTCTGAAGTGCATTTAATTAAAGTGTCGGACATTGCCAAACAATTTGAACTGAAAATCGAGGAAAGCCAAAATCAAGAAACGATTCCGGTGAAAGCCAGCCCGAATCCAGTGCCAATAATTGAAGTAAGCTTTACAGTATACTGAATAGCCAAGTAGTATAACACATCGCAATGCTAATTTGTTCATCAGGTCGATTTAGCTCAGACACCGACTGAAACCGAACGGGATTTGGGGACTCCACAGTACAAAAGTATTGAGGAGACAATGCGCGAAACGTCCCATTCTCTTAGTAGCAATCAAACAATGCTGATCAACACTTCTGCAAATGGTAGCAGCGAAATTGAGAAATCGTCCAAGGAGGAAAAGAAGGAGCTGCACCAGATGAGTGAACCAACCGTTGAAATTGCCGTCTGCGAACCAACGCCACAAGTAGAAGTTTTGAGGCCCAAACCACGGACATCTCGGACTCCGTCTCCCAAACCAGAGCCAGAGCCAACAGTGACGACCGCTGTGGAAGAAAAAGTTGAAACCGAGAGCAAGCTTATTAGTACGAATGAAGACAAAGAAGAGCATGAAAAGCCAATGCCGAAAATGAGAATCGCCGAACGTGAGAAAGAAAAATGGAATCATCCCGTCCATATCAAAAACAATCCATACGCACCAGAGAATTTAGTCAAGCGAATGAGCAAGCCGTACACGCTGAGGAGTACAAATCCAGAGGACGTTGTCGCTGACGTTGAAGAAATCCCACAACTGTTTCAAACTGTCAGTCGAGAGAATTTGGTTGAGAAGTATGTTCACACTACAACTCTACCGTTAATTAGAGTTTACTAACGCTGATTTCCGATTTGCATTTGTCCCGCAGATTCAGCCGCGATTACTACATTCATAAAGATAAAGACATGTCCAACACAAGCAGCAAGAGCTCGACTTGCTCGGATGGCAGCAGAAGCCCCGTGCCACACACCGGTCACGATCGCCATTCAAGTGGAGAGGCGAAAGTAAGTGTTGCCACATACCGGCGAATTTTCTTGAATTTCCACCATAATAATTTTGCTGCACTCAGGTACAATCGAAAATGCCACTATTCGTCCACTCTGCTCAATATCCTGATCCAGCTCACGAATTAGATGAGATTCAGTTACCATCAGTTAGGAATCTTGCTCAGAAATTCAGTTCAACCCCGGAGAAGGAGCCGAGCCCTCCACCTCGCACGACTCCAGTGAAACCAAAAGTTATTGAGACGAAGCAGCCACCAATGAAGGTAAGAACAATGCCGTAAAATTGATTACATTTTATTCTTTCTATACTTAATCTTCTGTAGTTAGTACTTGGTTTCACATATAATTTGCTTACATTCTTTTATTTATCATTTCGGTGGTGGAACTTGCTTTTCTCTAGTTTGCGCAAGCATTTCCTAGCAGAACTTTTCCCCAACCTCCGTTGCCAGAGACTCCATCACCCGTCATTGAGCGCAGTCCTCAAGATATGTTGCCAGTGGAGTCCATCGGAGTTCCAAGTGAAATTTCAGCAGACGAGTCGGGTGAAATTAATGAACGAGTTTTCAACGATAATTACGAGCCCGACCAGTCTGCCGATGAAGAATTTGAAATTATAACAATGGAAGAGGTGCACGAAGCGTCCACTGGTGATAGTCCAGATGGAGGGCTTGCATTCGAGAACTCAGAGGATGGACAATCGCCTGAAGAAATATCGAAAGAACTCCCAGCTCCAACTCCAACTAAGGACGAAAAGGAACCCGATGAATGGGTGTCCACAAAGTCTATTATAGCGCAACTGGAAGCGAAGAACCAGTTAACGAGAAGCGCCACCATGCCACCGTTGAGACCGCAAGTCCGCCGCCGGGATTATGACGATGAAAATGCAGAGTTTGACACTTCTTCTGCCGTCCGCCGTAGTTCCAGCATGAAGTCGCCGACGGCCATGGAAGTCTTGTCTCAGCAGCCAGTTCGCAAGAAGATTGAACAGGAGGAAGACGAAGACCTCCGGAAATTGAGAAGAAGCATCGTTCGTGCAGCACGCTCAAGAAAAGCGCTCAACGATGAAGTTTTCGCACGGAGTTAGCTGCGTATTGAATTTATCTATGCGTCCAGTCCAGCTTAGTTGCTGATCGAGGGTGTTGTCCTCTTCGTGCTTCCTTGCTTGTTCGCTTCTTTTATTTGCTCTCGCAATTTATGTCGTACTACCTGAGATTTGTTCAATGTCAATTCACGTCTAAAGCCCATTCGAAGAATCACTAATTGTTTCCCCTTTTCAGTTGCAGATGATGCATAGTTTAACTGCACGCTCCGTCTCCCGAGAATTTCGCGAAGGCCTGAAGCAGTCAAAACCAGCCCTTACCACCTCCAACATAAAAGTGGACAACACAAATCATGTCGCGATGGGAAATAATTGTAGTAACAATGCCATGATTAAGAATCAGAATAATTCGACTAGCAATAACCACAACAATAGTGATAATAACAAGTTGAAGAAGACTAGCGTGAATGGGAGCAGCTCGGACTTGATTGCATCACGGGCTGCATTCTGGGACAACCGCGTCAAGAATAAGATTTTGAACGACGACAGTATCATTGACCAGTTTGAGTAATTTAGTAATTTTACACTGAAACCCAGCGCCAGCCACGGCACGCCGCTATGTTATCGAATAAACCAATGAAATTATTTTCGGACGTGTAATACTGTATACTAATCACTGAATTGTCTGTCGTTGTTGGTGCTGTTGCCCAAGAACTTATTGACTGCTCTAAACCTAAACTGAATCAATGGATTGCATTATGCCACTGCCACGACACACCACGATTTCTTGCACAAAAAGGATGCAATGCAATTCCGATCATCATGATCTTTTGTTCTCGTTAGCAGTCATCACACGCTTGTCTTGCTCAATTAAGCTTAAGCCCATTTTTTCTGAACTAAAGCTTATGATGTGATTTGTAGCATATTAGCATAGACCTCAGCTGACATTTCGATCATCCATTCATGAATTCACACAACTTTCGTGTCTCAGCCTCAACGATGGTCCATTGTTATTGTTATTTTTAGCATCTTGAATCCTGCATGTAGACACTGCGCAGTGAGCCTGTGATGTGCATTACATAATTTCAATTAGGTGAATGAAGAAAGTGAGGTGCTCGACGGATGATAACTCGATTGTGTTTGGGCTTTGTTTGAAGCGGATCGATCCACATACTATGCTGATGCTGCATTTTATGCACGCACAACTGCGATTGCGATTTGTGATTGCAGTTCCTGTGGTCATCGTCATCGATTGTCGATCGACAATTTTGAAATTGGACTTGTGACATTCTTCTCGTAAATGAAATTAAATTAGGAGTTCTTCTTGCAGTGTAATGCAGTATGACGCCAGCATTCACTAAGAATTCGTGAACCCTGAAGTCACGAGTCGCCATACGAAAGTTATAAAATGCATGGTTTTACCTGAGCGGAGTCTCAGGTTTCGATTTCTCGAGTATCAGTGTTGAGTCTCAATCTGGTGTTCCATTGAAATCTAGCATCAAATCATAATGAGGCCAACGTGGAAACTGCAAGCAGTGATTGGGGTAAGTAACTTCAATTTATTCCGACGTGATGCGGTCGACAAATTGGAGCCGAAGGGTTTCGGTTCCGGTAATAGTTTACCGTGACAATGAATTGTAAGAACGTATACGAAGTACGATTGAGGAAGTCAAACCGAACTTCTGAAGCTTCGAGATTTCCACAAGCGAACGCTGAAAGTAAATCAGGAACTCCAATTCATTCAGCAAAAGGCCCAATTATTGTACGATCATGCTCGGTTTGCGCGTGACTAATACAAGCTCGAGCACTGCAATTGTAATGTCATGGCTGACAAACCACCATCACCTGAGCATAAGGCAAAAATCAGACTGAAACACATTCGGGCCAAAGCCGAATTGGAAGCAGAAGGAGATAAGCAGATCGAAGTTGAAATCGAAGGTTCAAAAAGCCTGGTTCCTGGTGAGACTGACATAACATCAAATGATGCCAACGCTGATCATGAATCCATTTCACCAAAGAAAACAAGACGACGAAAACATCGAAGGTCACCCGTTGATCTCAGCGAGGAAAAAGCGGATTCTTTACTGGTCATAAAGTCGCCCAAACCTGAAATGCCTCGGAAGGAAAAGAACACGAGTAGCAAGAAGAAACCTTCATCTGCCAGTGACAGTGATGAGCATCGAATTAGCTTGCCACCTCCACCGGTGCCTGTGCCTAAATTACAGCCGTTGAAACCAGTCGCTGCTAAGTCTTGGAATGATTTACCGAAAACGTATCAAATTCTCAAGCGAAAGAAAGGGTATCCATTTGCTGAACCTGTCCTTGATAAGGAGGGCATTGGGAAAAAACTTAAAAGGAAGTCGGAAAACTTGCTTGGCCGCGTGATCCCGCTTCACAAATCAAAGGCTGTGCCAAATTTTATGGAACGAGTCGACGAAGAAACGGGTAATACTGAAGCACGCAAATCAAGGGCACTCAGTTTTGAAAAAGGTCGTAAGAATCACAAGAAAGCCCCGGAGCCACCACCGGAACTTGTAAGAGTTCTTCCATACAATGAGGAATCGTTGCCTGGATCAAAACAGAGGACGCGGGGCGCCCGTCTGAAGAAGGAAGGAAACACAGGTGATGAAGAAAGAATCGTCGAAAGCCAAGGGGATGGTAAAGGAATTCCTTCAGCCGACCAACAACGGGAGAAGCAAAGTCTTCTTCAGAAGTTGATTCGAAAATCACAAGAATCGGTTGAGAGGACTCGGGTAACTCTGGCATTCAATACGGAAGCCGATTTAGCGAATCACGAGTCAGAAATAGTAGTCCAAGATGGCCAAGATCAATATCAACAGAACATTGACGGCGCATTTATCAGCAGCGACACTTGCGACACGGACGTGGAGAATATCCTTCTTGTCGAAAATCCAAGCAGAGGCCAAGCCAACAAAAGAAGCAGTAAGAGTGCAAAGAGGCGACGCGATGCGCCTCCTCGGCAGTACTCAGGGCGGTGCCATCGCTGGTGTTGTTCAACAATTCATCTACTCATCAGCACAATCAGAGACTACAGAAAAGACTACTTCAAGCTGGAGCCCAATTGCCCACCCACTTGCACACGGTGTCATGAAGGCCACTTCGTTCCAATGTGGACTCCGATTGGGCTCTGTTGCGCCGTGGCGATCCCGGTCGCAGGCATAATTTGCTGCTACACATTTCGCGAGTATCGGTGCACGGTTTGCTATGAAATTTGGGAGTTTGGTGACTTACGGGAACGCGACCTGAAGGAACAGAAGAAGGCTGCCCGGTAGCAGAAAAAGCGCGAAGCAGACGCCATCGGGGATTTAGCCACGTGACTTTTTTGTGAAGAGCGTTTGACATCAGTGCAATAAAGTTTTAACAAAATGCATTCAATTTAAAGCAGGCCTATTATAAATTCCATTAGTTTATCGGTTGCTGAATGAAGTTTTGACTTCTATTCTAATTTTGTGTTGCTTTTCCAGGTAATTTTCCTGTGCGCTCTGCTGGTCGAGCCTGCCTCTGCTCGAGCTCGCGTTCGTGTGCGACGTGGTCAGTCGTCTGGCGGATACAGCAGTGGTGGAAACACTGAGGGAGGTGGATATGGCGGTGGTGGAGGCAACTCGGGTGGTTACCAAAATGATGGCAGCAGTTATAGTGTAAGTTTTCTCCAGAAGGAACCTTACCTGTCGGATTGGATCCAGCATTGATTTGTTATATTTAGAGCCAACAATCATACAAATACGAGTACGGTGTCTATGATGCCCAGCATGGAACGGATTTCGGGCAGTCTGAAGAGAGGAATGGTCAAGGCGAAATTCGTGGGCAGTACCAAGTCAGACTCCCAGACGGCCGACTTCAAATTGTGACGTACGTCGCAGACAGGAATGGATATCGAGCGAATGTTGAATATCAGGATGCAGGAACAGGCACAGGTGGAGGTGGATATGGGCCTCCAGGAGGAGGTTCAGGAAATGCGTATACCGGCAGCCGTGGACGTAATTTTATCAACATAATGCGGCAGATCAATGGGCGCACGTTCAATCAGAATTATTAGCGCATGGGTTTATTGAATCAGACTGACTGTAATTGTGACAATCGACAATCAAGCGGCATACGGTAACTTTTAGTTTATTGTAAGCTTCAGCTGGAGACTGTCCACTTCAGTGGCAGTGGCACAGTGTTCAGAATGGCCGACGTCCCGACATGACTTCCCACCACATTCGGAAATCGCCCATCAACTGAAATTATAAACAATTTAGAATAAAATCTCGACATGATTATAATAATTATATGTTTGAACTAATTACCGAATAAATCGGGTGCTTGAATGTTGCTGGCTTATTTTTTTCGAACACAAAGTGGCCAATCCATGCCATCGAGTAACCAGGCACCGGTGACAGCATAAGCAGCCATAACTTTGTAGTGATCAACGCGTACAGGACAATGGCAATTACGAACGTGGTTCCAATCAGGTGCAGGCGACGATTTATTTGATGGCAATGTTCTCCGAGGTAGAAGGGGTAGAATTCGCTGAATGATTTGTAGCCATCCTTCTGGTAAGTGCGTTGTGAGTAGTTGTGATTCACAAGCGTTGGATCGCGTTTCTGGACCATTGTTGCGGTTGCAGCAAGGGAGAGCGAGCCAAATTAATTAAATTAAATCAAAGACAGCTGAATTGAACACAAAACACCTCGGGCTCCCGTATGCACTACTGTAACTGCAGTTCCACGATATCGAGTGAAGTGCAATCACGTTGAATTTAAACCCTTACACAAGGCAAGCTGTGAAGAGCCAGCACGATTGAGACATTCAAAGTGCAAAGTGAGGGAGATGTAGTCAAGTCAAGGTTATCATGTTATGCTCATTTATTGCTGCTGATACGAATCAAAGTGCTAAGTACGTTGCGCACGGTTCCTTCTAAATAGGAGTACACACTGGCTACAATGAAATGGAACCTTGCGATAATTCACACAAAACGCAATTATGTTTTGACACCGATTGGTCCAAAGCGGCAAGCGGATTCCGATTACTTTTTCTTATCCATTCAAAAAATCCCGAGGCAATATTTCGGTTGCAAACACGTTAACGAGAGTTAAGTAGGTCATTCGTCTGCTTTGGCTCGGCAGGTGAACTTGCCAACTCCGCTTTCATCATTTTGTAACTAAACAGAGGTGACGGGAAGCATGGCAGTTTTGGGCCATTTGTTCCGACGTGACACTGGACTTTTTCTCTAGGAAGTTTCCGACAAGGTTGAATATAAATCAAAGATTATTGGCATTGTCAAATTGTCTATCCATCAATTCACGATTCATGACGTTTTGCAGTCTACTCCAGATTTTCTAACCGTATGTACTGGCAATCACCCTGCAACGAGCCCAATAACTATCGGCACGCTTCACCCGATCAGATGAAGAAGTTTAAAGGTCAAACGCGCAACGATTTTATCAAGATGGTACAGGTTATAGTGACTCGGAGTCAATGCAATTGAATAATTCTTTTTCCGCTGTAAAAATGCAACTGTGTTAGTGCAAAGGCACCATAGAGTCTCGGACGTTTTCGATGGAACCGAATTTGACTAAATTCCACTTGTGTTCATTTAGCAAACGACCGTACCGTGAAATACCATACCGTGCGAAATCTAACAAACAAACAACACCTCCACGCGTGAGTCTGTTTCGTAGCCGGTTAATGGAACAGTTTCAACCCGGTGCTTGAGTGAATAAGCGCGTAGGAAGCCTGAACGCTGTGAATAATTTAGAATCAAACTATTAACCCCATTCATCAATACCAATCCATTGATCGGATTATTTTTCCGCTTCCGTTTCGTTTATTTACTTAGCGTTATTTACTCGATAAACTTCGATGGACAACGGACGAGCGGAATCTTATGAGGCGATGGGCTGCTGCTGGCTAGCAGTTACGAAAAGAATCGGTACGTTTGAGCCAGGCAGTTGAAGCCGCCGATGTTTCGGGAATTTGATCTCAGTATGATAAAAATAGCACAAGATGTTTCAGACGGAAACTACGACCCGTTCTTAACAAAAGTTGAAATTCTCAGGCGAATCCTGGATTAAAGGTCAAACAGCGCCAGTTTAAGACCGAATTCAATATTCAAAACAGCACTCGCTCCCTCCGAGTTCCTAGAATGCATTAGGCGCGCCATCACTGCTTTGTGAGCTCAAGAAAGAGGGAAAGGAAATCATCTGCTGATAAAACTTCGATTGTTGGCGATTTGGCTTTGCCAATACTCGTGTGACAGTTGTTTTTCGGAGAAACTTGCGAGACGAGTATATGTGTGTGAGTCGAGAGAGGTGACATATGGAATTTAGCATTAAATCATAATATGAGGAAACTTTTTCACTCCCGTATGGCATGCTTTTGTGGCTTTGTGGCGCGATTCGGTTCATCATTCCCTCGAAAACTTGGCACAAGGTGTGAGATCACACCGAAAAATAATAAAAACAAAAGTTTTCGTCTAAAGTGAATTCTTATATCAGCTCAGGCGGTTTGAGCCCCAAAATTCGATAACTAGAAGCGAAGATCGAGTCACGAGTACGACAGCGCTCGTCTCGCAAGCCTTGGTTGTCGCGTCTGGAAACTTTCATCACTTTCATGAGTGGTTCGACGTGACCTGCATTGACAAAGGACAAGCGACGAAGGGGTATAGTAAGCTACTCGGCGAGTCACACGTCAAAACATTTTTGATCAAATGCGAATTCAATGAATTTCATACATTGCTCAGTGTTCGTGTAATCGTAAAATTCGAACTCTCGACATTGAGATATTTGAGAATACTATTTTAATATAATCATTGGTGTCAACCTTCGAAAAAGGACCCAAGCAAAATCTTTCCGGAAACTGCGAAAGAAAGGCGAAAATGGTAACCACGTGGGCCTAAAAATACTTCCCAGGGACTGAAAAATCAAGGCGTGACGTGATCTCTTTTGGCTAGAAACCTTTAGCTTTGACAATCTTTATTGATGCTGCCGTCGCGTCGCTGGATCCATTTTTAGCTGTGACCCAGACGGAGCATCGGCTGTGCTTGGGCGAGGACAAAGAGCAGGTTTCTCTTTGTCCTTCACTTTGAATTATTCGGTGCATCTGAAAGAGCTGCAGTTTATTTTTACCTGGGGATTATTCGAACGACCTATTTCAGAGATATATTCGCCAACGAGGGAATCGTTATGGCTTCTTCATCACAATAGACAGCAGAGCAGCAATGCAATGGGACGTGCGTCGCCGGCTTGCGTCTCAGCTCAGCCTGTCGGCAATGAAACGTAGGTTTTCACAGCATTCTTGACACTAGAATTATTAGCAAGCATTAATTATTTAGTAAGGCCACGCCACCACGTCTGCATTGACTAGTGAAATAAATAATTTCCTGTGGCGTAATCGTCTGAATAATTTGGGAAGGTGAAAAAATTGAATGACTGCTGGACTTACAGCTTATGCAATGCATATGCAGCGAGTATTCATGAAATATGCAAAATTCCAACTCCTCTCGATTGCCATTGTCATTCCATCCCAATCCTAATCCACAAGCAACAATATATGAGTACAAGAAAGTGCCATTGCTATTATGCCGTCAAATCGCTTGTGAGTGCCATTGTCGATTGTCGACTCGATTGTGATTGTCAGCAGCCTTCCTTTGTGAGAATTTCGAGTGCTGTCGTCTTGTCATACGCATTCGTTTATTATTATTGCGTGCTCACAATAGCATTGATACCGAACGCCATTTCCTTTCTCTTCTACTTTCTCCTTGTCAAAATATTACGAGTTAAATGCATCCCCATTTGTCAAACGGTTTTTCGAAATGTCACGCGCATAATGCCATTGGTTTGCTTCGTGACAGAGGCAAAGGCAAATGAATGAATTTTCAAGTCAGCAACCCAGGGAAGCAATAACAAACTTTGAAAATCTCAATCTATATTCTATTCTGCCGGTTTTCTTGTTGTCGCCTGCTAGCAGTCGACATTTGATTCGAAATTCAGAATTCCAAACACGAGAGAAAGAAATTAGTGAGATAATGAATTATCGGAGTCAATCTTCGTCCCTGGGGATTGAAATTGAAATCTTGGCAACGTATTTCCACTGCTTACTGCTTTCGTTAGAGTGCTACTGCATAGGAAATTGCAAATCCGAATCGATAAAAGAGAAATGGCAAAAGTAGGCTCGCAAAACTTCCACTAATGTATGGTAATTTTATGCAAATAATTATCTCTCCCGTAAGGATTCGATTATTTTGTAGAGCGGAAGAGTTCTTGGCCCTGAATCGATGGATGATATGATTCTCAGAATGCATTATGCTTGCAATGCAATGGGTAAGTCGAGAAAGTCAGCCCAAGGTCAACCTCAACCAACGACCGCGTCCTCGCATGTGAATATTTCATATTTATTCTCACAGTAAGAAAGCCCAGTCTGGAAGATTTTATTGATCATTATTTTCATTAGTATCTTCATTACTCGCTATTACTTCGCTATACTTCTTCTGTTTTGGAATTGGGATAATTATTTCCATTATGAGTCGCCTACCCTGGTTTTACCGATTTTCGATACCAGCAGCAAAAATTCGTATCGATGGCACTAATTAAGTGTTCCGAATAAAAGAAAGATCCTATTTTTTAAAGTAGTTGACAGCATTATTGCATTAATAAGGATATTTGTATTTTGCATAAATTCGTGTGCTTGATTTGAGCCACGTGGACTTCAAAATTATCTTGCAATTGAGTATATACAATTGCTGAGTTCTGGTATTCCCGCTTTAATTTTCATTTGGCATTTAAGCACAAAAGAAGGAAAGACAAAAATAAAATTACTGCTTTTGTGCTCCAAAACTGTTAATTATTGGCTACCCGCTTCAGTTTTGTGTCAAATATCACCAAACCCGGAACTTATTCACGTCACGTCTCATAATGAGAATAATAGCAACAGAGAATGCGTGCAAAAGCATAAAAACACAGAAATTCACAATCGATATTGCCAGTGAAGCCAAAGGTTAGGCAATCACAATAATTAATGCATCTTGTAATCGATTGTTTCGCACCCTCAAACGGACGTCAGAGCAAGGCAAGTAATAAAGGATACACCACAATAATAATTTATTTTCAAATCAACAAATAAGCGAACCAGAACCGATGCGACCTTTATTAGATTCCTGGTGCATTAATCATAGGCGCCGCCATCTGCATCGCCGCTTGAGGCTGGTACTATGTGGTGATGATGTCGCAACTGCTTTCATCATTCATGTGGAGAAAGTAAACAAGTAAACTTTGTACCGATAACCTTTCCTTCTGAAACGCATTAACCAAATTACACGAACACAAATTCGACTGGAATCGCCAGAACCACGCCAAGACATCCGGAAAATTGAAGGCCACGGAAAGCTCAGTAATTTAACGTGTGAAAAGAATTTGATAGAGTCACAGGAGTTGTCAGTGTGACGAGTGACGCGATTTGTGAAAGGTATTCGGTAGGTGATGGGCTGTGGGGTGATTGCACGACCTTAACTCCGGGCTCGAGAGCTTGTGTTTGGATTACTAGTTGTGATAAAACTACGGCTTGCAGCAAAAGGCGCAGTGTTTCTCAATTCGTCTACCAACGAGTGTTTATTTAGCTTAAGGTCGAAGTAATTGACAATTTATATTCATGAAATTGCGGTCACTGCTATATTTCTTCCATTCAATCAGCAGCGTAATCATAAAAATTGGAAATGCACTACGTGTAGTGATAAACATCTTGTGTTGCTTACATGTCTAGAATGTATATTTTAGTAAGAAAAGTTAAAGAACTTCGCGGGCATCGAAAATTGAGAGAATTTATGAAGGAAGTTGATGCGTATTTAACTATTGTCAATGTAAACTATATTGTGTTCGTTCGGCGCTTGTTTCTTTTGTTGTATTGTTAAACATGCGACACAAAATAAAATACTTGTACAACGAACAACGAACAAGACCGGGTTACGGTTAACATGTGCTGAATGATCCCTGCGTGCCTCATTCAGCGTGCCATAAACGTTGGCTTGTTTTCTGACTTTCTCCTCTTACGTGAAACGAGAAACAAGTACAATAGCAAAACAACAAGCAGCTAGCTCCTTTCTAATGACATGTCACCATGCATATGAAAGCGCACTGCAGAGCAGGCAGACAGGCAAGCAGGCAGAAACACAGAAATAAAAGACAACATTGACTTTGAAAAATGCTCACAAAGAAGCGCATTTTCTCTCAGTTTATTATTTAGTGTGCCTCGTGCTCTATTCAATCGTGGATCAGTTGCGGTTCCGTTGTGATTCACGGTGACTGCGACTCTTTGTTCTCAATGCATTCAGAAGCGTATTGAAATAATGCGCGTGACTCTACGACTAATTAACTTAATGTGTGTTTTCAATAATTAATATCCTCGACAGTAGCAGCCACAGTGGCAGTGCTGGCAAGAGTTTAGCGTGGTAGACTCGCGGTGAAAGCGTGCAATACTTTGCAATACTTTGGGCCCCTTCCTGACAAAAGTGTGACCATTTATTGGCGTTGGCGTAGTTCAAATTCCTTTGCAACAACTTCATAATAACCCTCATCCATTACAATTTACCGACTCTGCAGCACAAATCAGATTTATTATCACCTCTGCGCAAATATTTCGCCTCATTGCTTTCTGCGCTTCGCTTCATGGCAGTGGTAGACGAAGCGAAGGTGAGAAAATGCAGCAGCAGAGTAAAAGTTACTTTATGCAGTGCGGCGCGCTACGCAATAACAACATAACACATAACTCTGGCCAACCTTCAGAACACAATTTTTGATTCGAGGTTCTATTCCGATTCCGTAGTTCGACAACTTTCAGCACACCTTCATCTTTCGTGTTCACGTTCAAGTTCTGTCTCATTCAGAATTCGTCCGTCGGATTCTAATCTCATATCCTTTTTTCTCTCTGCTTGGTCGCTCGCGAGGCACGACGCGACGAGCCAAACTCGACGTACGCGCTGAACCGTGTGCATCGCAGTTTGAACACAGTGACCTGGACTCAAAAAATCAAATTTACACTTTTCTTTTGTTGCGGGTGAAAGTTGCAAGTGAAAATACCGAATTTCTTTGTCGTATTCGCATTTGACAGCCAATAAACACTATGCATTGTGATCGAGCTTGATCAGAAGTCAGAAAGGGACTAAACGAACAAAGTGAGTGTGAAAACGTCTTGAAAGCCGAACTTTTCAGGCAGCAACGCAGTGAAATCGATGTAGTGAAGAGACACGAACGCGTGGCTAGCGCGTATGCGTGTGAGTGTGAGAGCAAAGGCAAAGGGAGGAAATTGGAAAGCAAGTATCATGAACCATGTACTCAACAGGCTGGGTTGACTCCATCAACAAGCAGCTGCTGCAGCGAGCGAGGCACAGGAAGGAAGTTGTACATAATCAAAATTATTGCATAATAATAAAAGGACAAGACTTGTCACAGAAAGTACTTCAGTCATACACTGATTTTTAGACCGGCAGCAACAAAACAGCACTGCTCTCTGTTCACATTTACACGACTTTGTTCTGTGTACAGTGATTGACTGACTCAACTTGAGTTGGCTTGACTTAGCTTAGCCTTGGCTCGGCGAGTCGCAGTCTCAAAAAGCATTTTGCTGACGAAGCTTAAACCACTCGTTTGGCCACGATTGTACACAAGATGAATTAGTAAGCAAACGAAATAGAAATCCATCAAGAGCTAGCTTGAAAGCAAAAGTCTAGAAGAAAGTGAACTTGAGACGGAATTATTTATTACAACTTGTATATGATTCTTGTACTTCTTTGAGTTCATCTATTCAGTCCTCAGGCTCAAGATTCTGCGGATTCAGAAGAGTTAGGGTTAAGACCTTAAGTGCGTCGTCATTTGAGTTCAAACAAAGAGAGTACGGTTGTGTGGTGTGTGGTGCTTAACAACTTGTGACCGTGACTTGTTCTCAAAACTCAAAGTTGCGTAAGACCATGTGATTCGGATCTCAGCCGATTTTCAGTACGTTCAAGCAACGCCGACTTACTCTCACGCCAAGAAAAACACGTCTGTCAATACACACGATCAGACAGTTGCCTTATTTTTGACGCACTGGACTTTGTACCCACGCCTCATCAGCAACAAAAATAGAAATTTCGCCAATTGTTGGAGGAATCGTGGTAGATTTAAGAACTGTACTACTAAAGCTGTAATTCTTAAATTCAGCGCGGCGATAATCTGGAATCATTGTTTTTTTCGCAGCCTGAAATTAAAATTCAACCTTTGTGGGAACTCCGCTTCAGTGTCAAGGTACATTCCCAAAAATTTCACATTTCGAGTCAGCGTACGCAGTGGCGTACATTTCCAAGCACAGCACGGGTTTGATATCTGTCAAGTGAATCATTGCTAATGACAGGATGTGTTTGCTAACCTCAAAGTCCAGACAGTCCCGGGCTCGTTTGTGGGCTGTTTCAAGCCGCGTCCTTCAAAGACAAAAGACAGCGTTTGTTTACTATGAATCATGAAGTGCGACTTGCGACTTCAAAAGAAGACCTTCTCAATCTGACAACGCACATTTTTCTACAAAATCATAATTACATGTTATTCTGAATTCTACGGACGAGTTTCGCAAAAGAAAACTCAGAAGTTATAAGTACGCGTTTCCAACGTGTACCCAGCACACCTGAACAGTAACTTTTCGCTTGACAACAGTTGTGTGTAACAACTCATAACAATAGACCAACTAACGGCACAATAACGGTTCGACTAGCTAACCTTGAATTCATATCCGGATGAAGGCTGACCGGATGGCACACACATTTCGAATGCGAAGTACATAAGCTTTCACGGCGGAAACTCTAAAATTGATGTCTGCTGGTTAAGTATTTTGACTCTTCGATTTCCTCAAGCAATACGAGACAAAATTTCGATTGCCATTGATGTGAACCGATCACGGACGCCGCACCAATCCTTTGGTACAAAGAGTTTCATTCTGAGTGTATACTGTAGTATGGATTTATGGCTTCATTTTTCACGACATAAATAATTCATGTCCTCTGGAATTGTGTTTTTGTGTGGGCCTACCTGCCAGTAACCCGAAACCCTGAAGCCAAAGGCCGAGTCTATTAAATAACGAAAGTTCGGCAGGTGACACCATAGAGCAAGGAAGGCAGCAATTGCGAATATGCGAATTGTTTGTTAAACCCAACGTAAGATAGCGGTCCGGTGCCGGAATGTGAATTGCCAATTTAATATCCAGCGTTCAGCCGAGTCCGTGGACAGTGACAGTGAACGACCGGCACTAAATTGACTGAAGGTCTACATAACGCCTACAAACGAACGTAATATTGGCCTGGCCTAGTATTTTAAAAGCTGTGCCGCCGCGGCGTTTGGGTCTCCTCGCAGCTTAGAAGTCGCATCGTATTTCCCATCGTAAGACAATGATTGGTTTTGAGAGACCATAAAACAAGGGCACATTTCACGGCACAACTCTCACGAAACTCGTGAAATATTAAATGTGCATGGAATTTACTTTATTTAGGCTTTCAGCGTGTGAGTTGCGACGTTGTGAAAACCAATACTGGAAATTACATATTATCATTCTTATTACAGGCTTACGAAGCTGGCTTGGCGTGGCGCAGCTCCGGCTGCCTTTCGATTTTCTGTCTATTTCTTTATTCAGCCACTTTCTGAGGGTGCAATACCTTCGCCACTCCACAGAACAGTGAGTACGAGAATTGGTATTGGCTGTGTCTGTGGCTGCCATAGTCCATTAGAGGGAAAAATGAGACTGGAGCAGACAGCTGCGAAGTAAAAGCTCGTCCTGGCTTTTGCGAATACTAATACGAGTCGCGAATCATAATACAATAACAATGATAATAGTATAATAACGTTTGGGGAAAAGATTTCTGTTTCTACATGCAATGCAATGCCCGGTTGGCTGTGGTAGTTGTTGGACCCACTTCAGGTTGAAACTCAGGCTCCACTCACCTCGCGCACGTAGACAGCCATGTTGCATTACAACCTTTCTCCGTGCGATGCTTTCACTTTACAAGCTACTCAACTCTTCTTGTCTTGTGTTTCTGTTGTAGGACGCGCTGGCCCAGTTCTTCGTCTTATTGAAACCACCACCACCACCACCACGCCACGCCACGCCACACCAGCCACGATGAGAACGACCGATTACGTGAAGTACTAAATAAGGTCCATCCATCTAGCAGCCGCGCGTACCGGAGTACCCCCGCCGCTGTGCTGTGTATTGGTCTATGGTAATGGTAATGGTATAAGCAGCCGTTCTTCATCAGCTTCGTAGTGCTTCTATGCTGTGCTGTAGAAATATAACAAACGATTATGTCCAACGTATTCTTTTTCCGACTTCATAATTTACAACGCCGTGAAGAGGAACGTCGTCGAGAAAGAGAACAGCAGAATACACTCAAAAACCAGAGAAAGAGTTTACGTTTTCAGTGGTCGCACTTGAGGTCCTGTAATCATTTGACACTGGCTCCCGGGCGACTCTTTGAGAAAGCACCACCCACTCCCACTGGTAAGTAACCAATATAATATATTAAAGGGTACTTGAACTTGATTCTATTATTACAGACAGTCTGGATGAAGTGGAGATGCAGATTCCAAGGTAAGTACAAAGATCAAAAGCAAATGTCAAAGTCTCGGGCGGACCGATTACGAAACAAC
The DNA here is from genome assembly GCA_009869945.1 of Mesaphorura yosii. Classification (NCBI taxonomy): domain Eukaryota; kingdom Metazoa; phylum Arthropoda; class Collembola; order Poduromorpha; family Tullbergiidae; genus Mesaphorura; species Mesaphorura yosii. The sequence continues at coordinate 42,039 of WIXG01000063.1, read as the reverse complement.
GCGCCCGCTCTTATTACTATGCGCATCACATTATCATAAATCGCCTATCGCACGGAGATTCGGAAAACTTGGGGATTTAATCCGATTACTTCCAAGCTGTCTCATCGCGTCGTAGCCGAATGTTTCTTGAAATGTCTGAAACATAAGCGAATTACAGCCGCTAATTGAATTTTGGGCAAATTAAAGATCAATCAAAATGGAATGGATGATATTTGAAGCAGGTTTGAACGATGCGACCACTCGCTGATGGGCGGTGCCATCTTAGAAAAGGGCGTCACCGTATCCAAGAAACTCGAAGTTCAGTAGACTTAATCGAATAGAGTGGCAGTGGTGGGTTGATTGAATTACTTTCGATTTTTGGATTCGCGATCGAAGAAATTCGCCAATGATTCTGCATTCGGTCTCGCAGCCGTTTAGTGAATTCACTTTTTATAAAATTATGCGTAGGGTCAAAAGTTATCAGATTGTGAGAGGCCGTGTAATTTTATGTTCGAAACTTACGGGTTTCTTCGCGAAATTGATACGGTCGTGCAAAATTCATGGAATTTAAATTTTTTACAACTCTCACCTGGAAATGTCATTGTCAAAGCCTTACGGGTGTAAAATATTCACAACCTGTCAGGGCAGGGGTTTTATACAGGTATGCAACGGCAACAGCAACAGCTGAGAAAGCCAAATGCAAACCTACGGCTCGTAATTTATTAACGCTGACATTTGTATAGGGCGTAGGGTTTATTGAATAAGTGAGAAAGCAGCTTCCTTTGATACAACGCGATGCGACTGCGACGTGCTTTTAATCCTTACCAATTTGAATGTTTATGTCACGCATCTCAGGAATTTTGACTCCAGACTGGTGCTAATGAGCCTAGAACTTCTGATTTAGTGCGCGTTCACGCTTTGATAACAATTTCTTCTGTATATGCAAAATATTTAAGACGATTAACTGCGTCTCAAAAGCGCGGCTTCCAGGCACGGGCACTCGCCATCGCCATCGCTATTGCCTGGAGATGGAAATCTTCAGGTTCTCGTCAATGCTATTGCCAACGACGGCAAAGTACATACATTAATTTTACTAATGAACTCTTAAAAATTCAGGTGGAAGTGCGCGAGTCAAAACTTTGTGAGAGTCGCCGTCTCGTCTCGGCATCTTATTGTTGACTAAGTTCTCAATGTGCTTGAAGCACAGGTGCTGCTATTGCTAAGATGCCGTACGTGCTTGATTCGTAGTCTCGAAAGTCGCAAGTGGAAATGGAAGCAGGCTGAGAGTACTTAAAGATTTTTCTACGAATCGGCAGCAGATTCCTATCTAAATATTTATTTTCGAGTCTCTGTGAAGTAAAAATCTGCGAGATAATTGGAAGAAATGTCGAACACATTTTTAACAAGTTGTCCCGTGTTTGAGTTGTTTTGTGCGCGCGCGTTGCTTTTGCCGGCATTGCTGGTGACAACTTCAAAGACTTGAAACTTCTAGTACTTTGCGTTCGTTCAAACATCCGGGTCGATCGAAGGCTGACTCCTTGCAAAACAGCGCAGCGCCAAAGTACAAAGAAAAAAATCCCACGTGAGCCTAATTAAAAATTCAAATTATTGATATTTCGATCAAGTCGTCAATTCTCTGAAGGTTGTTTTTGTTTCCCTGCGCAATATGTCCAACTGCTTTCCGAGCTTTGGAACTGTGTAACATAATTGACCAATCGCATCGCTACTGTTTACTGACAGAGAGAAAGCTTATCAAAATTCCTTAGTCGTGGCCTATAGAAGAAAAGATAATACCGATGCCATCGATTTAAAAGCCCAAAATTCTGTGTCCACGCGACGCTCAAGCTAATGCTTTATTCTACGTGAAAATTAATTTCGCAGCTGGGCAGAGATATGATTTTGAGCTTGTGGCGAAAATTAAACTGCAATTTCAGTGTCGCAATGCATTTCTTTGTGGTTGACCTGAATTTTGGTGACCCGAGCTCCGTTCGGTTCTGCTTTGCTCCATTTCATTGCTAACACAAGTGTACGTAGCGAATATGTATTTATTCAAGTAAACAACACTATTTATAGGTATTAGTTTCCTCTGCTATGCTAGTTCATATTGCAGCCCACTTGGCTTGGCTTGACAGTTGATGGACATAACAGTTAATTCTGTCTTGAAAAACTAACCGAATGAACCTTCCCACCAAATTACTGTCCCCTGTTCCGTGCTTCGTGTGTGTCTGGAAAAGAATAGGAACACAAAGGAATAGGAATAGCATTAGCAACAGACTTCGTATTCGTACTTTGTATTGATTGTCTTATCTCGAGATGTGCCGCCTGCCTGCCACCGCCTGAGTTCATCTTTTTCATTTACCTTTTGCGAAATGATGACGTGTAGTCGGGTAATTTGGTCATGCCTTATTAAATCCTCAGCGGAGAGGCTTACATACGTCATTATTCAATAGCATAGCGTGCACGATGACATAATTCGTAATAATGCATTCATTACAACTTGCATACATGATCACATGACATTACGGAGTTGCATTTCCCTTATTGTGTGCGCGCGCATGGTTCATTCGATTTGTGCAATACTCCTGACTCTGACTCGTCTTTGGGCCCGGGCTGCAATGCAATGGGGTAATCTGTTGACAATCTCGAAATTGATGGGTTGGACATTGGACGTCTTCTGCCTTTAACATTTAGCTGGATCGTGGGACGACAAACGTATTGATCGGTTCCATAATCAGCTTATGATATTCCATAGACGCTGATGTAGGCTGACTGGTTGTGCGTACTTTCTCCTTGGCTTTGTCCGCCGCCGTCGTGAAAGCAAAATGATAATGGTAATGAAGGATGATGATGCAGGTAACATGTGTTCGACGGTAATGTCACAACACAAGCAGAAGCGATCAAAATTATGCCGTCGACATCAACAATGTGACACACGTGTCGTGTGTGCTGATAAACAAAACGTAATCCACATCGGGCCCTATTTATGTCCTTTTACTTTATGTTCCATATCCTCGTTTTTGAATGCTAGCGATTTTAAGGGTTATTGTACGGACTTATAAATGAATTCAGAATTTGCATTTGCGAAATGGCACTAATTAACAATTTCAAACCGAGGGCTGGTAAATCTGTGCGCGCTCGAAATGCTGCTCTGCTACGTTTTTATGTTCGTAAACTTGATGGAGCCGTAAGTAAATGTAATGCTGATGAATAATAGATTATGTGACCATATTCCGGCTGCTTCCAAGGACTAACCCACTAACCCGGCTGCCATGCCTTTGTGTTTCAGGAGGCCCACGCATGCAACATGCAACAGTTACATGTGCACGAAAGACAATGTAACAGAGGAAAGCAATGCCTTTAGGAATTATGTCAATACATGCAGAGCATTTGATAGAATTTAGAAATTGAGATAAAAGCTGTACGAGGGAGTTGATAGAAGAAAGCATTTGACAGACATCCAGGGTGAAGCAAATCCATGCAAACTGCAATTCATCATTTAGCTTAACGTATGAGTGCGCATTTATAATTCAGGCCCTTTATCATACGGCGCGGCGAGGATAGCGTCAGCCTAAAGTGGCTACGGCTGGAGAAAAAGAAATCGATTGTGCTCGCGCCGGGCTGGGCGTTTGTACGATAACATATCCAGAAGCAATAATTCAATCCAATCAATTCGCTTAGCAGCCCGGTAATGGCTGGTGCTCCTGGAAACACTCCAGGAAGGCCACACAAGCAAGAGCTTGATGATCTCTCCACGTCCACGTGGAATATTGAATTCTCATAATTAAGGGCATAGAAAGCTTTCACATGCATTGCAGCATTTTTATGAATTTATGCACTTAAGTCGCAAGAACGAGTGCATCTCAATACTCATACTCAATACTCATAAAGCCCTCCTTGTCATAATCATAAAATGTTCATTACTAAATGGCCATCACCATTACAGATTCATAGGACCAATGCCTGGCACCTGAACCCGCTTGGGCGCGGGCACGTGGCATACAATGGCATGCCATGCAACGTACAACCGGTTAGAGAATTAAATGAGGCCACATTTTACGGCACAGTTCTTAAGGTTACTGAAACCTAAGGCGAAAGTGAGGGATGTCATTTCTACTGCGCAATTATTACTGTCATTTGAATCGCCCTGTTGCTGACATTTCCTTCCAAAGAAAGCGTGTGGCACTTCACACACGTCATTTCCTAGAAATTTTCCACATAATCCTACTTTGTCACGATTTTATATCAACTCCGGTATGCTTTCTCCGCATCGCATTGTGATCACAATTCAATATTAATTCGTTCATCAGCAAAGCAAAGGTATTGCGAGTATGGTTTGCCTCACTGAAATTACTTTCATTGCCTGTGGTCGAATTCGTCGAAGCAAGAATCGAGCTACTTGAAATGAGAACGATTGGACGGTCGTCGCCGATTGAATAGAATAATGACAATTACTTTATCAAGTATCATTTACTCGTAGCATTCATTTGTACAATGAATAGATACACCCATCCACTTTATGATCTGACATGCCCATGCATAGCATGAATCATTCATTACATCATTACGTAACAATAAGAAAAGGTGAAGCCATTATTTGCTGCACTGCTCGGTTGCACTCGCACATAGAACTGAAACGACGACACGGACGATGGACAGGAGGCGAGACGGCCAGTAAATAATGAGACATATTGCAAAACAAGTTTCGCTCATCGTACTTGGTTGCACGTGAATTTCTCCCTTGTACTGTCCCTGCACCCTGCTTTCACTGGGAATTGCGAACAACATGCAACAATTCTAATAACCAAAAGTTTTGCGTGTACGTGTAGATAGGCCACATTACGTGACTGTTCTTATTATGTCATTTCCCGAGCCGCACCGATCGTCCCTACCCGAGCACACGGCTCATGGCTCTTATAATTGAAATTGACGTGTAATGAAGTTAATAAGTTTTTGTGAACTGTCTCCAAGCACGCATGCGACCTTGTGCCTTGCGCGAATCGTCGCGAATGGCGAATTTCATTGCATCCGCATTATCGCATCGTCGTTCGATGACAGCGACCGAGACAGTGACTGGGTTTTATTGGGCATGCATGCCACCTTCATTTTCCTTGTTGCTACTAATTAATTGGTTAATTGGCGCAGTGAAAATGTCATGCACACTGCACGCAAACACCTATCACTGCGTAATTAATGCATTGCATTAATGGCATGGTTTGGTCATACCATGCATGCATGGCGTGAGAATCGGATTACATTCATTAATTAAAATTATTTATTGAATCGCGGTTCGAAGTTCGGGGAATTGCCTACCCTGCCTTCGCTCCTGTTCAATGAATTCAGGTCGCAGTCAGAATTAAACGAGCCGGAAAGTTTTCACGTAGTGTTTTTTCTTGTATTTGATGTCACCGGTGACGCCGACGCACAGGACATTGCTTTCGATACCTGCAGTGCAGTTTTCCGTCTTCACTTTTCACTGACCAGAGCCGACCAGAGAAAGTTTAATCGAGTAGAAAAATTGTCAACTCCTACACATTTCTGACCCATTTCGTATTTTCCCACATTATGTACATCACTACAGTAGAATGGCACGGCAGTGTAAGAATTCATACTATAATTATTGCGACAATATACCTGTAATTGTCAATCCATAAGTGGCTATGGTTTGATTATGGCATGGCTTCAATTGACAGGTAGGATTGTGCATTTCAGCATTTCATTGGTTTCGGGAATAGGATAGCAAACCCACTTGCACGGCTGGCAGACCGACATACTGACGCAATTCATCGGCGACGGCCGGCGGCCATCATCACAACCACCTTCGGTTGTGCGGAGTACAGACGGCCACAACTCAGCTGGTATTCCATCACTCCAGAAAATCATTAAAATAAATACCAAATAATAGACTGGATATTGATTTCTCCGTCCCCGCCAAACCGCAAATGCCAACTGAAACTGCTGGAGGTTTATTAGGATCATGACTTTAGCAAATATTCGGTTTGGTTTGGGTTTGTTGTCTTTGCTTTGAGGCGGGCACGGGCAAAGGAAGAGAAGGCTATTAAAAATATCGTTGCTTTACAAAACGTGCTCAATTGATTTGTAAGCAAAGTCAGGTCGAGTCAACGTATAGCTTCAAGCTTCACGGCTTCATATTTCCAAAATTTTGCTTTTGTATTTACGCCGAACTGTGCAGAGTCAGATGGACTCAATCGATGGTCATCAGAAACACGCAGGGTGCGCTGATAATTATCATTGATAATTATCCGATAATTATCCGACCCCCTAATGTTAAGGGCTAGTCGGATAATTATCGATTGATAATTATCATTGATAACTATCCGATAATTATCTGATTTTTTCACACCCTGGAAACACGTAAAAATGCAAATTTCTGGAAGTATCTCAATTAAAATGGCGAAATTGCCCTTGAGTCGATACTCCGTAGCGTGGATATGCGAAGGCAGTCAAAGCGAATAGCAAAAAAAATTATTTGCATAAAGAACTAATTAGAGAGTACTAGTTTAGCCTGAAACACGTGGAAGTGTGGAAACCATTAGTGGAAACTTGATCCAACCAAGACGTGTGAAGTAGGCTATGGGACTAAGAACTTAGGCTATTGTTAACGCTGTTAAGCTGGCAAGTATTAAGAATCTAAGATTGCATTTTCCATTCGCTGGACGACTAATGAAGTCATTGCGCCTCAGTCGCCGTCTCGCGCTGTGAGTGGCTTTAGCTTTCAGGGACTGAAGACACACAACACAGCAATACGTCGACGTTCTGGCTTGGGTTGCACTGACAAAACAAAGTTTAGATGAGATTAGTCCAAGAAATATGTTGCCGCTACGCGTTAGTCGTTGAGTGAAAGCCGTGCGGGACTATTAGCACATTCGCTATTCGCGTTCGCGCGAGAGAAAGAAAAACAGTCAACCCAGTCCCACTTACACTACCGGGGTATATAGTCTCGCAGTGTAGCATGGATTTTTTAATCTCAGCAGGAGTCTGTATGGTCATGGTATGGTGATGTGATGAGATTGCCACTGCGAGAATGAATTTGAGACAATATGCTAGGAAATAATAACAGCAAGGCATCCAGTAATTCCAGTAGCATATCCCAGTCAGGGCATGCACACGAAGCAATACCAAATTGCATTGTAGATCTTAATAACTTTCCAAGAATAATAACGGCAGTAGCAGCAGTTACAGCGAAAGAATAGGGAATAGCCTGGATCTCTTTCCGGGCAAGCCAAGGCAAGAGGAAAATGAATGTCAGAAGCCAACTCGCCCAAGCCAAACCATGGCATGCAATTTGACACATTTTTCTCGGTTCGACAGAAAAGTAACGAGTTATAACTAAGAATGTGGCTCAGTGGCAAATCTGGCAAAATTTCGATGTTCATTAGCAACAAAGAGAAATGCGACGCGAATGAGGCTGATGAAAATGCCGGCGAAGTTAAGTGAAAGCTGAAGAAGAGAAACCAACACATTCGACTTCGACAGCGATATACTGAGAGATGCTCGCGAGTAATTGCATGAAGGATATTATTCGGCGAATTCTACCGCAGATACTGCAGGAACATGTGTGTGAACGTGACGATGAAACGTGCTGGGGGAAAATAAAGACGGACGGAGAATGAGAAATGCAATATAATCAAGTTTTCCCTTGATAATTTGCCACATCAACACCACCACGAGTACAACCGCAAGTATGTACAACGTTGAGTCTGCCTAGTACAAAATACCATCACAGCGAGTGTGGTTTGGTTTGAGAGCGGAGAGCGTGCACGGATTGACAGACTAAAAACAAGCCCATTACTTTTCCATTACAAGGCCAAGGAAAGTCGAAACCATCACGTGGCGCGATGAAGCCAGCCACATTCTCTTGGCTTTGGTTTCCTTCCTTCAGGATTTTCGCACATTGTTGCAAATTGCAAATACAAACACGTTACAGCAATTCAATACATTTCCCGTGATGCTGCCGCTGTGGTGAGGCACACGTTAAATAAGCTGAATTGCGCAATGTGCAATATGCAATGTGCCAATTTTTGTGTGCGCCGATCGCAAAGCCAAAGCGAAATGTGGTAAATGCTGCATTTCGCTTTTAACAAGATTACAAATAAATTGCGGTAATTTCCCGCCTAACACGCAGTAATTTTGGAAACACATTACTGTTATTGAAATATATTGCCGATGTTCACTTAATATTAGTACATATACTTAGATACTATTCTGAAAGTAGTATGAAGTGCTGAAAACATTTCCGCGTTGAGTTGCCCTAAATTCCAAAGCGTATTGGAATACCGCAGGACAGGAAATCAGGAAACACGCAAAATGACTTATCGGAATTAGTGTGTCACAACTTAATTATGCAAAAATTAAAGTCTTCATACTTTTAGTACGTAGAATGAGATTCGTGCTATTAATCTAGATTTCGATCCGTAGAATAACACTTTAGGGCGTCGAAAATGTCAGTTCTTACAAATGATTCAGCGTCATTTTATCATGCATCATATTGCAACACATCACAACATTAGTAGTCATTCTAACGATTCTGAAACGCTTTCGAGTCGTTCATATTCTGGAGCCGGAGCCATGCTATGGAGCACAAATTTTGAAATCCAGCCAGAATGCATCAGCGTCAACTGCACGATTCAAATCTAATGACTGCTGTAACAGCCACCAATGCTGTTTACTGTCCTTCTTTCGCACAATACCTGCAGGCCGTTAAAAATGCAAGAATCCTCTTATCACTAAAACATAAAGCTGCATGCATGGGTCGAAAGTGTGTGCTCGTTCGGGGCGTACTTGCATGCCATCACTGAATTATTTACAACGTAACGTTAAGGCGTTGTTAAAATTTTATTAATGAATTCCGCTTATGGTGGATAATACTAAAGCATGCTCAGAGTTCATTGATGTGAAGTTTTATTATTTAAATTATTACTTTTCGTTTACTGCTGTAACTTAACCTAAGCGATCCTGTCACGCACGCATCGAGCGTATAGCGAGGCCTTAATATTCTGGCCTCACTCGTAAAGGCTTTCTATAAATGAAGTGAACCATTAAGCACTTTCCGTCGTTGTTTCGTATCCTCATCCTACCCCCTTCATATAATGCACTTGATGTCTGTTTGTACATCTGTACAACTCAGTTTTATATGTGCTGTGTAAATACAATTACGTCATAGAACACGACAGAATACTGATGGACGCATTATTTACAACCAAGTCGTCCAAGTTTATGTGCAGCAATTAAAAGAGACAGCAAAACATTCGAAAAGGAATAATAATGAAGATTCAACGAATCAGTAAAGCGCTATTCTCCACAAAAAAAATGATCTCTCATAAAGAAAGCAAGGCAATTCACAGTGAAAGGCACTGAATTCATTACACCACGACATGGTAGAAAATAGTCAAGGAGTCAAGATTTCATCTCCGTCTGTGTCGTTGTTGCATTTTGTATTCATAAATCGTACGCGAAATAAAATGCAATGAACCCTAAACGATCCCTGAGGAGCTGAATCATGGAACAGAGCAGAGCAGAATCGCAGAAGCTTTCTCGTATGACCTATGAACAACTTCCTCATTACTTCCTCGCGGTGCGGTGTGTCGTGCCGCGGCCGTGTGTGCTGATCCCGCAAGGGATTATGAATGTATTTTTATCACGTGGGCGTGTTATTTGCACAACCCCAAATAAGACAGTGGAGAAGTAGACTGGCCGGCCTATTCTTTTAAGCTTGCTGCTTTGTGAAAGTTTATTTATTGCCTTACCGTGAAGCTATGACACTCTTTCACTCAGGACTCAACCAACATTTCTTTTCTATTAGCAGAACAAATGGCAGTGACTGAGTGATATTTTAACCACTGCCAGTACGTCCAGCATGCGACGGCGATGCACTCTCTAGTTTTAGTTTAGGGGAAGCGGAAATTTTGTCTTAACACGGAATATTTGGTCTTGCAAACTAGAACGTACAAAAAAGAAGGCTCGACTTGGTTCGTGGCTCATGATTGCGTGGTTGTAAATTTTTCAAGAATGTATTTCTTCATGCGTTCGTCTTTCGTGGACAGTGCGAAGAATGAAGAGCAGACAACTCATGAAAATGGATGTGACTTGGATTCCTAATGCGATTTTGAGACACAGTCACTGTGACTTGTGTGGTTGTGACTTATTTGATGACTCGATAAGAGTATAATATTCTGGCACGATAGAAAAGTCACATTTTTCTTGTACGTGCTCGACACTCGGATGCGGGCGTGTTGCCTTTTCGTGACGAGTAAATAACTCTATTAAATTTCGCATCCATGCAACAACGGAGAGACCGCAGAATTTGACTCTGAACTTGATTAGATTATTACTACTGTAGGTTCGTTTCTACTCCTTGTTTGGGTTGGGAAGATTTTTCTCTTCCATTTCCACTAAGCATCTTAATCAAATTAAAGGTACATTAGCAATTATTAGATTTTTTATCGTCATTAAATATAATTAATTTCTACCGGAGCGCAAGTTAGCTAAGGAATTATAGCGAGTGCCTGTATTTATCTCAAACAAACAGAATATCAACTTAGAAGGAGGAAGATCACTACTAAAACGCGTGGCATGAAATCCTGAATTCGGTTGGGACAATTGGCTTACTTTCTCTTCAGTTGTTTGGTTCAAAGTTTGGGCTGCCATAAGAAATATGGCACGGCAGGCAGATTGGCTAGGCCATTGAAACTGAGCTCAACCATGCCAATTTGTCATCCCTTGACATTTGACTTGGCATTCGACATTCGTAAGTCGGAAGAGTAAGACTTGATTGGGTAGGATAGCTTTCAGTGAAAGACGGAAGGTTTGGCAGATGCAATAAATTCGCAAAGAATTCGCTAGAACGCTAACGCTAAATCGTGTAAATTGAGTAAATTCCAAATCAGCCGCGTGTGGGATCATGGCTCATTCCAGACTGCAACGAGAAGGGATTTGTCTCAATTGATCCGGATCTTTTACCTTTGGCCGGGACCAGGCGGAGATTAATGCGATAACCGAGACTGGAATGAATGAATATAAAGCATGAGATCCGTAGAAAAGCAGCTTGAATAATTGCTGACTTTATTGAATTTGACATCTGCGCTTTTTATGCACCTCCTGCTTTATGCTGATTCCAATTCCCTGCGGATCTACATTTTTCTCAAATAAGCTTCCATGAGTCAAATATGAGCCAGACGCTGTAATTCTGCGTCATGAACCAACGATCGCGGATAGCGGATTCAAGGATTTGAGATTAACATGTGTTAAGGCCCAGCCTAACTAGCACTTGAATAGGTCCGGCTTGTTATGACATTCTGCACACGAAACACCAAGCATGCATTGGAGTCAAAAAGTGGCCGAGATCACGACACCAAGATGAGAAGCTCCTGAGCCCTGAGTCTTCTTTTGTTGTTGGTGACGCATGAATTATGCATTTCAAGTTGAAATCACTATTATCAGTTCCGACTTTGGTTTTGCTTTTCGTGTTTGTTGAATTTTTCAGCTTGTTTTTATGATAAGAATTGTTTATGTTTGTGCTTTCTCAGCTTTCTTTCTCGCGCGACACGCAAAATGTGTCCAAGTGGAGTAAGCCAGTTCAGCCTCTACTCCAGTCCAGACCCATAGTTCAGAGGTCGTAGATAAGGCACGTTGGCAGCTTTGATGTAGATGACCTTTCCAGCTCAGACAAATGAAGTTGGCAATGTGTTTGGGGTTAAGCCGCTCAATCTGGCCATTGGGAAATAAAAACATTTTTATCTAGTTGAGAATACATTATGTCGGCAGCCTTCAAAGTTTGTGCCATCACCATCACCAATATTAGCATTGTGATCGATCAACATGCATGACTGCCTGAAGAAGCTGAAGATGAATTATCTGGACGTCTTCCATATGCCAGTAAATCTGCCCTTGCCTTGCCCGAGTCCAGAAGCAATTATATGAAAATTTATTTCAAGACGATTCAATTTACTCATTTGAATAGGCATTCTGGCACAAGGCATAATGCAAGACGATGAATCCATGAATCATGACAAACATTACCACGCCAAACAGGACTCTCAGCGCAATGTAGCCCATGCGGAATTTTCCTCTCGCTTGCATTCTCGCCCACGACCACCAATTACCTAATATTACACTTGCGCAAGCAACGAGAATTCTCGTCCAAAAGAATCCAGAAGAGAAGAGGAAATTATTCAGCCAGACAAAGCCTGATATAGAAAATTAAGCACAGAGAAGAGCAAGCATTCTTGCAAAAATCTCATTTTTTGTGGAAGAATGATGAAAATGTTACCAATCTCATAAAAGTCCACGGCAAGCCAAGCGAAAGCAGCAGGCACTAAAGTAATAAATACAATTTAAACACTTGGAAAATTCGATCGAAGTCTTGCATTCCTTTCCGGAGGATAAGAAATAGTTTCGTGCGGGACGGAAGGCGAAAAAGTGCAGGAGACTCGAGAAATACATAAGAAACACAATTTTACGGCGTTTGTACGTTTATGTAATACGGCATGGCAGAGTGGAAATGTGAAATTTGATATATTCTGACAATAATACTCATGTAAATTCGACAGCGAAAGTATGAGACGCTTGAAGATGGATGATTTGATAAACAGCTTGTAAGTGCTTTCACACTTGGTTATGCTGTGCTGAATGGGAAGGAAAGAAGTGAAGATCTCCGCAGCAGACAGGCGTTCATTCAATTGTCTTGGCTGGCACTTGAACTTTTCAGCCAAGCCACAGGTCAACCGCATTCATTCTTCCCAACACTTTCCTGTTCGCTCGACTACTTAATTTTAATTGAATAGGACGGGCTGCTTAAATTCCCATCCGCCTCGCGTTTGCAGTGTTTCCTGAGCTGAAATCTTCACAGCCAGCCTGTGCTGTCTGTGGAAGTTTCAAGGCTAAATTAAGACATTTGAACTATTGTTTTACTAGCTTGGGATTGTCAGTTCAGTTGATAAGAAGTGGCTTTTTAATAATAAATACAGTATGATTCGTAAATTCGTTCATTCGTGCCGGTTCTTGCGTTCAAATATGACTTCGCTCGTATTGCTACCCCGCCCACAATTCCGATATTGAATGTATAGCATTAATTCCTAATGCTATTTTAATGTCGTCACTGCACTGCTTGAAACGTCCTTTTAATTTCCCCGTGGGACAAGGTTGCATTATCCGTGCACATGTTAAATCCATGCTGAATGACTGAATCTATAAATCCCCTCTTACTGTTTGGATTCTAGAAAATTCTGCCTATACCTTCCCTTTGAGTTGCGTCAAAGGTATTTGCGTTTCGAGTAGTTCGCGTAATTTGAGATGAAATTGAATTATCTTGTTTAAAATCGCACAAATTGCTCTTTACCCTCACTTTATCCTTCAGAAATGCATGCAATCCGTGGCGTAAGACGCAGTTTGAGCTTTCTCTGCTTTCTCCAAACAAGATTATTGTATTAACGTCAATTTTTGACAAACGTTTCTGGTCTGGCAAACTAAATCTCAGGTCTGATTCAGGTTGAATTTTATTGAGTTTGCTATTCTCAACTTTAATCGTAATCTGAACACAAGTAAGGATTAAAGCATAAGATTTGCGTCAACTTTCCATAGAAAGGTCTTGTGCTCGCACAGTTCAAGGTCGATTTTAAGCATGCAGCAAAGTGCACACAATACGACCCAATACGATCGGTGGGAGATCACGCTCGCGGCATAAACGTTTGCACGTGCGACATTGTTAGCATTCAAACCTGGAAATACAATCTTCTTGTAACGAATCAAAATCCTTTAAAAGAAATTAAATCGGATTACAGCAATTCGCATATTCTCGTATTTCTAATGCCATCGCTCGTCTTGCTGTTAATAAATTTGATTTCAAATCAATATTTCTTTCTTGTATTTTTCAAGAACCGCAATCTCTGTCTGCGCGAACCCGAACTTTACTTTACCTTTGCTTACAAACGAATTGACGAGGTTCTAATTTTCTTGCTCTCGTTCTCTTTGCCCGCAGAGTTCGTGTTCAATACTATGTGAACGAAAACACGCTGAAGGAAAGACTCCAGCTCTATTTCATCAAGAATCGAACATCGAGTCTTCGAATACGGATTGCGCGTATGGTCCTGAAGCTGCTGACTTGTCTCCTCTACGTTGCACGGGTGGCCACGGATACCGATCCAACATATGCGACATGGTAAGCCAAAGTTCAATTGGCAGTCGACTTTTGTCTCGTGATCGCGACATTTATCACACATGGCATGACGAAATGACCATAATAACATAAAATATAACCCGCATAAAGCAAACATGTGAAAATATGCTCACTCTTCACTGCTCACTGGTACAATTCACACGGAAAGAGTCGTCGTATCGCATGAAATCACCATCAGGTCCCAATCCACCATCGATCAGTATTTGTCGTCATGCGTCCCGAATGAATAAAACAAAAATTTCGCTGAAACTTTTACGCTTATCGTAATTGAAATGGGTGTAGCTTAAAAATACAAATTCCCAGGTCGTAAATATGATTGCCATTTAACATTTAAATAACAAGCCTTGCACAAAAACAGGCAAGTTAAATGTCAGACCATAACCTTTTCGTGCGACCTCGACCGCCAATCCGCAACCTATTTGAAATGGTCCCAATCGTGTAATGACTACAGTTATTAGTACGAATGATGAATGATAACTCACAAATGAGTGCACGATGACGTGACGTGACTGCAATTGTGATAATGACAATGACATAATACAGGATGGCATGGGCGTGCCCCATTTGCTTTCACGACAGATGATTTCTAGTCGCGGCATGGCCTAATGATATGGGCAGTAATCTTGTTTCTCGCCGCTGTTCATTGCAGAACAGAATGCATGCTCTCACTGCATACCTCATCTTGTGGTTTGTATGTGAAGACAGTCAGTAATTCTCAGCAAGCCATGACTTGAGAGCAAGTTAACGAGTTGATAGCCGACAGCACCGCAGCGGACTGCACTGCACCGCACTGCTCTTGATTGACTGGCCCTGAAGCATAAAATGTCAAAATAATGCCGCTGCGTCCGAAGAAGATTAGAAGAGTGACATGAATAAAATATGACCAGTTTTCCGTGTAAGTGTTATTGAAAGCAGTAGCCATGTGGATGCAGTGTTACCCATTCGATCGGATTAATAGATTGAAGAAAGCGTCAGGCGTTAGCGCGTGACTACAAAACACAATACCACGTCCAGGAAAAAAGGTAGGGCGAGTTTTTCGTATCGGAGTTTACTCACTTTACTTGTCATTCAGGCAAAAGCATTTATTTCCACTTGAATGAGGATTGAAGTTTTCGGTTTGAATCTACACAAGCAGGAAATGTCAGCCAGAATGGCGAACCGCGAAACGTCACGTCATGGTTTTGATGTTTTAAATGCATAGAAAACCGGAACAAAGCGTCTGACGTGGCTGAAATGCGGATTGGGGAGATAACTTTGACTTTCACTATACTTTTTATGCGTTCACGGGCTCAAGCTGTGTCTGCTTTGTTTTGGATCTTACGAACAAACAACAAACAAAAGAGTTAAGGAAAATGGAAAAACAACGTAGTAAGACGTAATAGCACTATTTATGATCACTCGCGATTATTGCAACTTATTGCTTCCCATTCCGCGTGCCATCCATTCATACTGACTTATGAGCTGCCGTTTTTAATAGCCATGACCTTTTCAATGTTTAACTTATTACAGCAGCGGCGGCCGCCACAAACAAACCACCTGAGAATAGAATATTCGTTCATATTCGTAGCCTTGAACTCATTAATTGCCACAAGCTGGAGAATAAGAATAAGTGCATATTCGTCTTCGATCCCCGATTCAGGCCAACATCATGCATAAAGAAGTACAAGTTGAATTTAGTTCAAGAATTCGTCTAAAAGCCTATTAGAGAATAGTTTATTTCTTGTTCTTGTTCTTTCCTTCTATTTGCCTGCCTCTTGTATTAAGTCTGTTCATATTTCTTTCCTTCCTTCCGTGCAGTGACGTAATAGGTAAATGATCTTGAAGGTTCCACGTCCACGTACAATTCAGTGCACGGAAAATCCACTCACGGATTTTGTTCCCATTGTCTTACACCACTTCATGTTCCAGCGTCATTTATCCTTCCTTCTCCTCTCGAGTTAAATGCCAAGCTCACTCGCATGCTGCTAAATGTCTGGCTTCAATGGGCCAGCCTCCGTCTCGATTCATTGAGATCTCGTTCACGGTTAACTTAATAGCAGCTTTCTTTTATTGTTCTTTACTCTAGGTATTTGCTGTTTGCTTCGCGATTCTTCCGTCTGATTTTATTTCATTTTAAGTCTCTGCCTTGCCGCTGATATTGCTTTGCGCATCTAAAAACCATTTGGGGATTCCATGTCAGATTTTGTACGCACTTTCCGTATTAAAGAGCGAATATTCTCAAGCAAGACCAGCCAGGAGCTATTGCAAAGAAAGTATCGTTTTAACTCGTAGCTTTCATCTTCCAGTTGATTCCTATGGCCAGTTTTCATGTCAGTCCATTTGTGTTTTTTCGTGTTGTCCGAAGATTCCGAATCGGGAAGATGGAAGCCAATGATTCAATCGACATAATGAACACAGTATTAACAAGTATACATGAACATTTTATGTACATCCAGCGATAAAACGACCGATTTAAATTTACCTTGACTTAGCCAACTTGAGGGCATTGCGTCGTATATTTTTCTATTATTTGTTCAACCTGGTCAGATTCCGTGTATTCGAAGACCTACGACGCGTTGCCTCGAGAATGAGACGCCAATTTCAGACTCGTGATTTCAAACTGTCCAGCTTTCGATTCTTTACTTCGTCTTGTTCACGTCCCAAACTTTTCCTAATTAAAAATCTCTCCTTGATTCGTGAAAACACAGGAAAGGCTGAGTTGGAACCTTCCCTGTCTTATTACAACCGGCCTGTGACGCGCGGCGACGACTCCGAACAATGACAAGGACTGTTGACTCGAATGTGAATTAAGGCATCGCCATCCCGTCAAGTAATGCCAATTTTGGGGTACCTCAAAAACCACGGCGCAGACAAAAGAACTTACTTCATTGATTAAATTCTCAAAGTTTACATGTGCAAGCACAAGTTTCTCTTTGTATCTTCTGAAAACAAACTCTCAGGAATTTCTTTCACGCATGCCTCAGTCTTTTGAAATGCTAAAATGTAAATTAGTTATAAAATGAGCCACTTCGTTGGACGAAATTAGTTTTCGAAGGAAACGTCCCCTTAAATTTCCATCAATTCTTAACAATTCGTGGTCTTTGTTCGCTTGTGGTCGAGTTTCCAATGGACATTGTGAAAGCACAATGACAATGCCTCTTTGTCAGACTTATTTTTAAAGCGACGAGCTGAATTTCACAATCCTGGCTAGTGAATTATTAATTGCGGTGCTCCGAAAACTCCAGATAGTCGAGTGGAGTCTTTCAGTTTGAACTTTAACCTTTTGAATTCAAAAATCGTGAGCACACACAGCACCGGGTGGCTTATTTTCTTTCAGTGCTAGAATTCCGAACTTCTTTTGTAATTGTGCTAAATTAAGGCACACAAGCGAAAAGTGAAGCCTTCTTCACTTATTAGCGTACCGCTGCTGCCGGCGTTCCTTGACGGTAAACCGCAACACGCGCTTGCACAATGCTTTCAGTGTCTGGTGGACGAACAAAAGACAATCCAGTCGCAATATTATTAAAAATTCCAGTGGACTGAGTCGACCCACCATGCGTTCAAATATAATCTTATCGGTGTTTATCCAGACGTGAATAAACTGATTTTCTTGAATAATCCGTTCTTTTGTGACGCTTGAATAAGCTTAGCCTCTTCTAGTGCATAGAAGAATACACGCGGAATTAATCCCCGCAGCGATTAAAATTATGGGGTGCATTTCATCGCGGCGCTTATGAACTATGACCCGTCATTCCTCAAAACCGCCTTCGAAATTCACGCTATGCAAAATTATATTATTTTAGTTATGACCCTAGAGAGACTTGAAATGGCGAAGGTCAAAAATATTGTAGGGTTAATTACAACTTACTTTTTTCTTTCCTTCCAGTTTCCAATGTCCAACAACGGAGAAGTGGGACTACTTAAGAGCATTAAACCTGACTGACGAAAGATTTCAAGAGAATCCGATAATAAATTGGGATGCAATATTTTGGGTAAAACAGCCGACAGCAACATGGATAATCCATATAATACTAGCCATTATCAGCCTCTCAGAAACTATTCTGCTTACGTATCTTGGATACAAAGTAAGTACACTTTAAGCTTGTCAAATTGCTTTCTAATCCGATCTGAATTGCTTGTTGACGCAATCGGTCACTGGTGTTCAAGCATTTCGAGTTACAAATTAAAGTTTACAGTTTACAGAAGTGATTGAAACTTGACGCCATAAATCCGTAAATCTCTGAACGTTAAGATTTCTTAAACGCTTCTGAAACGTGAGTCTTGCCTGAACGTTTGACTTATCAAATTCTTGTGTATTGCAGGGAAATCTTTGTCAACAAATTTTATCAAGACAGTTTATCATAGAATTATCCACGACGGTACCATTTCTGGTGACAATATTTCATCCACCTTTACGCCACATGTTTATCCCAGTTTTTCTAAATCTGTGGCTAGCCAAGTACGCTCTAGAACATATGTTTAATGACCTTCACCGCGCGATGCAACGGAGCCAGTCGGCGCTGTCGCAGCAACTGACCATCCTATCGGCGACGCTTGTCTGTCTCGTATTCACGTCCGTCTGTGGAATTCAACATTTTCAACGTGCGGGTCATAAAAGACTCAACCTGTTCCAGGCAACGTACTTTGTGGTCGTCACATTTTCAACAGTCGGCTACGGCGATTTTGTCCCAGACATTTGGCCGTCGCAGTTGTTTATGGTTGCAATGATCTGCACTGCTCTCATCGTACTACCGACTCAATTCGAGCAGCTGGCGTTCACATGGATGGAAAGGCAGAAGCTTGGCGGCAATTATTCGTCACACAGAGCGCATAATGAACATCATGTCGTCGTGTGCTCGACGACGTTGCATGCTGACACCATCATGGACTTCCTCAACGAATTTTATGCTCATCCGATGCTGCAGGTACCTTGTTTATATGAATACTTATTTTTATGAGTGTCGAGAGTTGCGTGCGATAATTGCCAATTACATGCTGCACTGTCGATGTCAAAGGAAAGTCAATCACTTTCAAATCGAAGTACGCTAAAAGGAGCTGGTTAACAATAGCACAGAAATTGACAATTATGAAAAATTATTTCCAAGAATCCGAAGAATAACAAGACAAAGCATCCACGCAGAATCAAAGCAATTAGTTGACTTTCGCCTGTAAACAAGAACAAGCACTAAAAAGATCGAGCCTTCTGAAAATTACGTCAATTTGCTGACTATTCTTACCTTATTAATTGGCAATTATGGTTCAATTACTAAATAGCTGAACGGAAACTTACACCAAGCGCGTGTGAACAAAAGCCAGCTAAAGTCGTTTAAAATTCATACAAGCAATTGTATTGCATCGTTCGTATCTGCGCACTGAAAATAGAATCGCACGGAAAGAACCAAAGTATAGAGCAATCATTTAATTTATGATGAGGTTCAAACGATCGGCAGGGGAATCGTTTTGGTCGATTCTATTCGATTTAGGTTTGTAAAGCACACATTACGGCAGGCACGTGCACAAATAGAAAATGTGTTAGCCGCGTCTAGCGACTTTTCCATTTTTAAAGAGCACAATGCACACGCGAGTCAAGCGACAGCGGCCATAAAGACCAAACCCTTTCATTTTACTACCAGATTGTAAACAGAACCAGAAAACTGAGCAAGCATGACTTTTACAGCAGACGGCAGCATGCATGGTCTGGTCTCACACTTAATTTAAGACAAACCTAATCTTATTAATATTGTACATTCTTTCTCCTCTTTCCAAATTGGTCAACTAGGATTACTACGTCGTTCTCCTCTCTCCAATGGAACTTGACACAACCATGCGTATGATTCTCCAAGTGCCGATTTGGGCTCAACGCGTCATCTATATTCAAGGTTCGTGTCTGAAGGACACAGATTTGATACGCGCAAGAATGGGCGAATCTGAAGCGTGCTTTATACTGGCTGCACGAAATTACGCCGACAAATCCGCGGCTGACGAGCACACAATTCTGCGGGCCTGGGCTGTGAAGGACTACGCGCCGAATGTTCCACAGTACGTCCAAATATTTCGACCAGAGAACAAAATCCACGTACGCTTCGCCGAGCACGTCGTCTGTGAGGATGAATTCAAGTACGCGTTGCTGGCTAATAACTGTCTCTTTCCGGGATCATCGACGCTCGTCACGCTACTGCTTCATACTTCGAGAGGAAGGTAGGCAATTCGGTAATTCAATTCAATCAAATGGTAGTGGCTTTTGGTTCATTTCTAAATTGAAGAATTGAGTCGAGTAATTTGTCCAAGCAAAAATTAGCCATTCTTCAATGGGCCTGTCACACGATCCTCGGAAGTCTAAAAATATGGCGCATGGCAATTTTTCTCATTAGTTCAGTCGTTATCTTGTCATGCAACTCCTTTGAAGTTATGATCGCATTTGCAATGTATCTAATTTCCTGTTCCTTCAAATTCATGGTTCGTTTCGTAATTTCTGTAGGGAAGGACAAACCTCACGTGAGGAGTGGCATCGACTCTACGGTCGTTGTTCCGGGAATGAACTATACCACATCCGCCTTGCGGACTCTCGTTTCTTTGGCGAGTACGAAGGAAAGAGTTTCACATACGCTTCGTTTCACGCTCATCGGAAGTACGGCGTGGCGCTGACTGGTGTGCGACCGTCGCAGCTCCCAGAATTTTACGAGGATACCATTCTGCTCAATCCTGGTCCGAGGCACATTATGCAAAAGTCGGACATTTGCTTTTACTTTAGCATTACGAAGGAAGAGAATTCTGATTTTGATGAGAACATGGCCGCGGCAACGAGTCCGTCGTCAACTGCAATTCCAGCTCCGCAACAGCAGCAAGGGGGCGGTGGGCCGATTCCAACCACCTACAGCCAGAGCAGCACCGCCACCGTGGTGATGGCAATGCCCGCACCAGTGCAGACCTCTGCGATGGGCACAGCCGGAACCGCGACAGTGACCACTGTGACACGCCCGAATAAGGTCACCAAAATGGGATCGGGTGACTCGGACGGGGACTCGAGCGGCAACAGTTTGCTCGTTGTGACAACAAGTGGCGGAAATGGGAATGGAGGAGGTGGAAGTGCAGCTGGTTCTGCTAACACGACACCATCCAAAGCAACACTGGGGATTGACATTCATGTCGGTGGCTCAAACTCAACAGGCGGAAGTCCCTTCCACGTGAAACCGGCAGCGAGCCCGACACCAAGTGTAAATGATGACAATGTTAACAACGCCATTAAGTACTTGAATCTAATGGCGAAGCCGATGGAGAGCAATTTGCTGTTGCCACCAAATATGGCCTTAAGAAGAGGTGAGTTAAATTCACAGGATTGGACTTTTCTTTTGTCGATTCTAACAAAGAGTGAGGTCTGACGCGTTCTCAATCTCCGTTGCAGAAAGCAGAAGACCAAGCATCCTGCCCGTGCCGGAGTCTTTTTCGTCTTCCGTCGAGGAGGACCTCATGGATCACCAGAATTCAGACGATGAATGCGGTGGCTCGGACGACGAAGCAGAAGACGAAGTGCCCTGGATGATCGGACAAACTGACAAGTCCGAAAAAGTAATCAAAGGATTCCCGCCAGTGGCGCCTTTCATCGGAGTCACACCGACGCTGTGCTACCTACTTCGGGATAAGAAGTCCTTGTGTTGTCTGCAACTTGCGCAGGTAATAAAGTTTCTGCTTCACTGCTCATCGAACCATAGCGCGTAGTCACAACAGCCACTTTCGAGAAAAATCCTCCGGTCGCCAGGTAATTGAAACCTAAGAGCTTGTACTCAAGTGACTCAAGTGTTGTTTCTGGGAATGTGCTCATTACGCTGCCGAATCCAGGATGCTTGACCCTTCGATTCAAAGGAAATTAAAGTCATAGGTGGTCCTGTTTACGAGAACTGAGGGAATGAATTTTTTTTTCGATCCTCGCAACATTTTATTACATTTCTACTACCATTGAAATGTGTCCAAGACGTGAAACACTTGAACCAGCAATCAGCAACGATCCATATTGGAACAAAACAACTTTTGATCGAAGTTCTAGACTTTATCATTGAAATACACATGGATGAGTTTCAATAAATGAAAGTAGAGACTTTTCAGGCCACTTAACACAACAGAATGGAGAAAACTTTGTATTTGTTTCTCCACACTAAAATTGGCATTTTCGTATAAAAAACGCGTCGACAGCTGTAACACGGAAAGCGACGAGTTGAAGCCGGTGAAAATGAAAAACTTATAGCCAGAAATGGCAGTACTAAACAGCAGAGGGAATGTACAATACAGTTGTTGGATTCATGCTGATGCCTAAATTACAGCTCCGAAACACGGGCTGGTTTCTCGCCACGAATGGTCTCTATTTGCAGAAAATTATTACCGCACGATAATTGATTTTACTACGAGTAGCAAAGCTTATGCTTTGTATTTGTATAAGTAACGAAAGGATGCTGGCAGTGTCTTATTCGGCTCTGAATCACAAAGAGAGAGTGCGACACGAGGCTCACTTCAGCTTCGGTTTCATGGAAAGCATAATTACTTAATATGGCGTTATCAGACATGTGCTCGTAATGTCGTAATTGAAGTGTTGTTTATTCTGTAATTTGAGTTTCTCCTATCAAAATGTTATTAGAGCGAATCCTCGCCCTGTCCTGTGGGCTAATAAAACACGACGAATCATTTCCAGGAATAAGGATTATGCAATCACAAACGCGGTGCGCTGCACTTGACTGCGAGGATTCTAATCTCAAACTATCTTGTTTACCAATTTTATTGCAGGCCTGTGAACATTGCGTTCACCGCAACGCATACGACTACAATTGGCAGAACAGCACCATCATCGTGTCTGCCGATTATGCGTCGACGGCCATTTACAATTTTATTGTACCTCTCCGCGCTCATTTCCGTCCAAAATCTAAACTGAATCCCATCATCCTCCTCCTCGAGCGACGACCAGACCTCGCGTTCCTCGACTCCATTTCGTACTTCCCGATGATTTACTGGATGCTCGGTTCGATTGACAATCTCGATGATTTACTGCGTGCCGGAATCACGCTGGCTGAGAACGTGGTGTGCGTCAATAAAGAACTCTCCAATTCGGCAGAAGAAGATCAACTCTCAGACTGCAACACAATCGTGGCGGTGCAGACAATGTTCCGCTTCTTTCCTCATATAAAGATTGTTACGGAACTTTCCCAGTCGAGTAATATGAGATTTATGCAATTCCGGGCTCACGACTCGTACGCACTCCATTTGTCGAAAATGGAGAAGGTGAGTTCATCAAAATTCGATTAAATTCCGTAATTAATTATTAATCATGTCTAACCTCAGAACGCATTCATGTTGAAATATTTTCCGTGTACTAGCTTGAAATTGAGCATAAGCATGCATTGATACGAGTTCAAGGATTTCGAAACTGCAAATGTCAATCGAGGCATTAATGCGTATTTAATGTCATTAATGCCATATGCACAAACGAACACGAAAGCGAATGACGCAATTACCAAAATTCGGAAAATTGACATGAAATGTCTGAGACACAAAACTTTTGACATTCGGAATTACACCATTTCATTTTAAATATAATTATAAGCTGCATCTCATAGAAATGACGAGAGAAGTCTTTAGAAATCAGAACTATACCTCTAATGGCATAGGTCAAGAAGGACGAACAGGTTGAAACCCACGTGAAAACTTGTGCTTTCTTCCCAATATCAATGTAATAATACCTTAACCCCTTCCTTCTACCTGATAGAGTGGCTTCAGCGGCAGGTGGTAAGACATAATCTCATTCACATTGGAAAGCTCCTAGATCGCCAACAAATATAGTGCGCTATCGAAAATTTTTCCTCCGTTCTTACTGGTTAAGGTTCTTAGAGCAAATGAGCTTAGATAGATAATGAAAGCGCAGGGCATGAGTTCTGATTTTCTGATGCGAAAAGTACGTTCGTTGGTGTATTTCTCACGATTTCTTCAGCCGTTGTAATCTTTCTAGATGATTCTTTTGTGGCTCGAACTCTCTTTCCCGATTCATGGCGAAAGATTCGTCGCAAATCTTTGGCAAGATTAAATTTTATTAGAATTTTTCATTATCCTATTAACGGCTTTTGGCTCCTTATTTTCGAGGTGACTCTCACCGAAGTGAATTACGCAGCATAGTTTGTTCGGAGCGCAGAAATCTACCATTTCTCACATTGCTCGAAATCTGTTCAAATGCTGCAGCAGGTTGGACCAGAATGCGCAGACGCAATCTATTAATTCTGTTAGTAATGTGATACGAAGTTAATTTCACCGTGCCTACCAGACTAGACGTAGATTAACTGGTTAGCTTGGTAAAAATACTGAATGTACGGTCTACTTCATCAACTTGGCTGATTCAAAAGTGAAACATGAGACCTCGAGAATTTGAAGAATGTAATTAACTTCCATTTTAAGAGTCCATTACTGGTTTGTTAATCAAAATTTTGCTGAAACTATTTCAGAGGGAGAAAGAACGCGGTTCCCACATTTCGTACATGTTTCGCCTTCCGTTCGCTGCTGGAAGCGTATTTTCAGCCTCGATGTTGGACACACTCTTGTACCAAGCGTTTGTGAAGGATTATCTGATTACCTTTGTGAGACTTTTGCTCGGGATTGATCAAGCACCTGGTTCGGGCTTCCTAACCTCGGTAAGTCATCAGTGAAATACTTTGAATCATGCTCACATGAATAGCGACAGCGATAGCAATAAATCCGTGGGCTAAAATCGAGCTTTACGCGCAGCTTGTCATCATTTGTTTGGCCAGCCCAGAGAATACCTCGGATGTCCCATAATTTACCTTCCCTGCCTTTGCACATCCACTTTAAAATCAATGACACTTACTTATTCATGAAACGGGAAAATTGTGGGTTCTCAAGTTCGTTTTTGTCTGTTTTCCAAAGCCCGAATTAAAGCGTGCGTGAGCGTTAATCCTTTCATTGAATTCAAGTCTTTTGTCGAAGAAATACTAATAAAACCATGAACATAAAATAAAGCACACTTTTATATTAAACGCTGCGCATGGCATTATCAAAGAGTTTAGACGACCGAGTCAGCGATTTTAATTATTTACGTCTAGTTCAGACGGTTTCGGTCTTCACTGAAATTGAGCTTCTGTATCTCGTCTCTCAAGTTTCTTGGCGTTCATAATTGATTTGACAGACCGAAAATTGATTTCTTGATTTAGTTTACCTTGGCCTAGATACGAAAGCAGATAAATTTCACGAGGATCGCTTTCTCGGGGACAGCCCGCTAAGAAATACAGCTCGCTTTTCCTTTTAAATACAGGCACATGCGTTGATAGCGCAAAATAGGCAAATACGACAATGTAAATGCATGAACAGATCCAAAAGATAACATTCTGCAAATAAACTCTCAAGAAAGTACATTTTACAACAATCGCAATGACTTATACTTCATTCGCACAGCCGTTTAATTTTCGTTGCGGGGTGAGCCCCAGGTTGCATTTCGGCAATCTTTCACAATGACACAGTTGCTTTGCGCTGAATTGCGCAAACTTCGCCACCAGAAATAGCTCATGCTGAGAAATATCATTTCGGGAGGTATTCCCATCTAGGCTTGAGTATTGCGCTTTTTCCCGGCGGTAGGTTTGTGTTGGACTTTGTAGAATCACAAGGTCACAAAAATTCCATATTTTGTTATTGTTATTGTTATGATTATTAGATCATCATTAGAACATATGCGCCGTGCGAACGAACGCGTAGGAAAAGGGCAGGCCGGGCCAGAAGCATGCACAATTCATAACTGGAGATAGCCGCCGAGTGCTTAGAGAAGATTCTAGCGCTGATAATAAAAAGAAATTGAACACAATTCCATTCGGCCAGAAATGGCGATAATCATTCTCGAGTTTCGAGTGCGCGTCGCGCGTGCACAAAATCATGTCGAAAAGAATCATGAAATGCCACGATAAGGATCTTCGTAAAAATCTGAACAGCACAACAGCATAATAAAAGGAAAAGTACGACTTTCTCCTTGTAAAGTATGGCCTTGAATGGTTGCCGACTGCTGACTGATATCCGGACTGATTGTTAAAGCTGATAATAAAATTGCATTCTTTAGTCGCATCATGCTTGCATTTTTGTCAGGCAAGGATGACATGACAGGCAGGCGAATGAAAACGAAACAGAATGAAATGTCAAAGTTGACAAAATACGTCATTATTGTTCTACGGTTATTGTTTTTTTAGATAGAATGGAGTACCGAGTTGTGAGTTCATTCTTCGCTGTTTCCAGGCAGGCAGGCACGACAGATATAGTTTCAATTGTTAGATTCATACGATTGTGTCCGAAAGAAATAATTTTCTTATCTTTCTCCTGCGCTGGGTGCCCCGAAGCTTTATGGTTTATACACTCTCAAAAGCCCATCAAAACAAGAAGCCCTAAATAAAATATCATTTTTCTTGACTTTTGCACAGTTGGAGATCACAAAAGATGATTTATGGATCCGCACTTACGGGTATGTTCATTTGTATTGACCAGAAATCCAAAGCGCCTTTCTAACGCCTTCTGTGTTTCGTTTCTTCCAGTCGCCTGTATCAAAAGCTATGCTCGACGTCCTGCGAAATTCCAATTGGCATTTATCGAACTCAAGATACGTCGTCCGACGAATCCTCACCCGAAGGATGTGACACTTCGCGGAGTTCCGCATCGAGCCCCAACGGAGACAGTCTCAAGTCCAATTTTGGAGCTCGGTTCTACCGTCCTCGTCACCACTCTAACCAAGGACCTCGTCGTCCGCCTGGCATTGGAATCCCCGGTGATGATGAGCAGGGGCTTGGCGAACCGAGACTCCGCTGCAAGTCGCAGAGCACGCAGAGTTTCCCACAAATTAACATGTTCAGCTTTGCCGGTGGTTCTGCAGCGCACCAATACGGAAGGAGAAAAAGCAGCAATCAGCGGCCCAGCTGCCTGGGTACATGCACATCACAGCAAAGCTCATATCTGTCCCTTGCGGTTCCGATACCTGGCGACGAGCACGACATCAAACACTCGCATGTGCAGCTGATTGAGAGAGCCGAAATCGCCAGTCTTATCAGATCACGAATGCAATGTTTGGGGTTGCCGCACTTTGGTGATGCGGCCTTTCACTTCTCCGAGAAAAGAAACTCGCTATCTTACGTCATAGTTAATCCGTCGTGCGACTTGAAGCTGAAGGAGGGTGATCTCATTTATTTAATTAAGCCAAGTCCTTTCTCAGCACAAAAAACATTTGAAAGACATAATTCACGGAGAAAGTCAACACTCAGCTACGTGTCACTGAATGGGGACGGGCCAGGAAACGGAGGTGGATCAAGTGGACAACCGCTAGGATTCAATCTCTTTTCCCAACCAACGTTGTTAACAATGAATGACCGCGAGGGAAGGCGGCGGTCTTCATCAGGCTCACTATACACGTACAACACTCAGCAGGTCGTGCAACAACCAGCACGAACACCTGTGACAAAGAGTAATAGCTTGTCACTCCCTGATTCACCGAATTCCGGGTAATTATTTTCGGATAATCGCTCGTATTTTCTCAGGCAAGCACAACCTGACACGATGGTTTTTCTTTGTAGGCGTCCTCGATCGAATTCCTTACGGATTGCCAACATTGCCGATGATATCCTTATGCGTCGTTCTTCTTCCTTAAGACAAGGGCTTGCAACAGGAGTTGCGTCCCGACGTCCCTCATCACACGAAGAATTGGGCATACCTTCTTCATCAGCGAATATCCCGACCATCGTGACGACACGCCCAGTTCGGCTTCAGTTGAACGGCGGAATTGGGCTTGAAGTCACGCCACCTGAAGACACCATCAGTTCCACTACTTCATTGAATCTCCAAGGACAAGGAACGATCGTCTGACATAAGGAGACCTACCCCCTCCCCAGTCGACAGAACCCACCAGCCATCAATTTCATCGAGTCAAGCCCCGTGAAGAGTCCGAGCGTTAATCAGTCCATTCATCGGATGGATATGAGCGGAGGAACTGAGTCGGAAGACGAAGAGACTTCCTTCATTTCACATCACGCGGCTCGACGCTCCAGCTTGACTTCATTGGGAAGCTCGCCAAGATCAGTGCGAACACAACAGCATCCTCACAAATGGTGGAAACCATTTTCAATGGCACCTTCGATGAGTGGAGGGAGTAGGTACGCTGCGAGAAATATGTCTCTCAAGATGGCCAGAGGAACTGGCGGCTCGAGTGGTGGCGGTGGAGGAAGTTCTGGACGTGTGGGTCGGAGTTATGTGCCCGAGAACGTCTGAAGTCTGGACTCCTCTCGCTGTCATACCAGAGCCTGCCTTGTGAAGGCCTTTCGTGAGACTATATTTGCATTGCAGCTATTCGAACTCGGAGTACGTTACAATTTAGGACAACTACTTTATACTGGAGGTGATTGGTAATTGTCGTCATTCAACGTTGTACTTTTAACCTCGTACTAAAGTTAAATGAAATGGATTGTTAGTGTTCTTGCAATATCGTAAATTGGAGAATGAATGTACCAGAATCTACGCAATAACGATGTAATTACCCATATAAGCTCTACTGTACTATCAATCAAGAGTACTAATTTGTAAAATCTGCTGTGACTATAAATCAGAGGACGATAAGGTAGTTAATTATTCAATCGCACTATTTCGACAGTATACATGGGGCGAGCACTTTATTCCATCTAAATATTGAAATAATTATGTAAAAGATATTTACAAATTATTGACAATGTAATGTAACGTAAACGTAGAAAGTAGAGCGAAATTATCAACTTGACTAGTAAAGTCGCAAACATTGATCATTAAAATTCCATTTTAAACCAGTGAAATGTGAAACCAGTCTTCATTACTAACGCTAACACTCCATTTTAGTGACTTCCTGACCATGAGTATTTTAATGCCCCGACCGCGACTTCCGTTCGACCAAGTTGTTCTTGTCTTGTTCATGCTCCTCACTCTTCCCTACGCACTACCCATTTTGCCCTGTAATATACAATAATCACATTTCTGGACTGAGCACGTTAGACTTTAGTTAGGAAAGCTGACAATTTATTGGCGATGACGATAGTCATGATAGCAGGGAAGTGGTCCACACAGTGCCGGGGATCTTGTGACAAACTTCCGGAATCCGGAATCGACCGACTTATAACGAGAACCCAAGGTATAATTGTGGTTTCAAATAAAGTTCTCGTAAGAGTATTTTGTAAGACGTAGAATGGTGCGGCTGTACAGTGTGTCCAACAACAGTTACAAGAATTTACCATTGTAGATGATCATTAGATCTTCTCGGAAGAAAACCCAAAATAAATATACGAGTTTGATTTGTGCAATTCAACATGTTTATTTCTAACTGGCATTACAAAATATGACCAACTGATTTCATTCTTCCGGGAAACATCCGACGCATACTCCACGCTACTCGTTATTCTAACGTTACTGAAAGCAACGCAAAAATAAGTGAGCTATTTTCATAAATGCTCTTTCAATCACAAGGCAAACGACTACAAATCACAAACACATCCAGACGGAAAAGGTTCTTAGGAAGACACACTGTTAGAAAAATCATTTAACATGGAAAAGAAGTCATCCTATATGGCTAGCATTCTTTCGCTCGTACAAATATCTAATCATGATATCAACTTACAAGAAAAGCTAAGCAAGAAAGAAAAACATAAGATAATCTGCAATCTACTTCGCTGTGTATCCTGAATTATTTTATGTGTTAGATGGAACATGGAACAAGTTAAATAATAACTTACAAATCTAGCCAGTAGATTGTCCTTTAACAATACCACTAACTACACTATTCAGATTAATCTTAAGGCACGTCAAAGAAATAACTGGGACACTGGGAGCCACATTTGGTTTCAAACTCGTTGACCTTAACATAAATCCCAGAATGAGTTCTATTTCTTCAGCTCGATAACCAGAACAATAACTGTGACGATTAGGGCAATTACACCCGCTCCAAGAAGACAAAACAACTTCTTCCTGTACTTTCTCTGTGAAAGAAGATGAAATAACAATTCTGAATTTTCAGCCAACCAGTGCATAGATCAGAAATAAATTAATCTCACCTGATAAGTAGATGCCTTCTGCAACTCCTCTCGACCAGTCTCAACTTGAACATGGGTAGCGTCAATATGATCTGCAATTGTATCTGTTCAACGAAGAATCAGAATAAGTTTCTTGGTGAAAAGCGAATCAACAAAATCTAGAAAGTAAAACTTTACCAACTGCTTCTCCTTGCACATTAACCATTGTAGCCAACTCTCTCATGATCACATTTACGTCCAGAATGTCACTCTCGATTTCTCGAATCTTCTCCTCTCTTTCCAACATAAGGCCTTGTTCGAATTCCAATTCCTGCTGAAGTTGTAGTTGAGCTTGTCTTTGTGCCTCCTCATTAATTAGCGACTCCGAGTGATCTTCGGTCTCACTAATCATTGAAGTCTGTCTTGACACAGGTGGTAGAGCGGTTTTCATTTTCGCAACAATTTGTTTCTGCAAGTCCGTGTATTTCTGGACCGTCGATTGGAATTCATTCTTAAGTTTAGTGACACGAAGCGTGTCTTCCTTCTTCGAATCGCCATACCGTTGAGGTGCCAGAATGTTATTGAGTTGTTTCAAGTACTCAGTCGTTTCCCCAATTGTTCGATTAGCAGTAACTTGCAAAATGTGAATGGACTCACGTACTGTTGTCGAATCATTGGCACTACCGATTGTTCGCAGCGTTCTCTCTAACGTAGACCCTAGAAATGGAACGACAACGACGAATAGCATCAGCATCAGGTGCCAATTGTGGCGGATAAGGCGTACGCAATTCTTAAAAACTTACCATGCTTTCCAATAGCGAAAATATTGGAAGTTATCTTATCACAGATTGACGCAAAGTTTTGCACCGAGTCATCGTCTCCCCTTGTATGAGAAGGAGAAATGGACCCATAGTTTCGACTAGAATTTTCGTCAGACATCAGACCTGAGCGTGACATTCTTTAGTACAAAGAGAAGGATAATCATTAAACGCATGGAATATCAGTATCAGTACCAAAGTAATATCATACTTAATTTTAGCACTTACCACTAGGTCAATGTTAGAATCATTTACAACCGGAAGGAAACAGAGGGCTGGGGGGGGGGGCAGGTCAGGGCCCTTCACAAACCCAATTTCCAAACAACAATTTTGCCTGAATTGAACGCAAATACAAATCACAATTATGTGATCTTCGATCAGTGCAAAATTGTGCACTGCCCAATACCTCAATTACTGAATCCTAAATATTTGAACTAGTCCAGAGGGCTGGACAATCACACCCATTGAGGTTAATACACAGAGCTTTGCTCTTGCGGATGAGTGAACTCTTTCTTGCTCTTTCATGTTAAATGTACTTAAACTACTACTTCAACAGGGACAAATTGAAAATGTTTGTATTTTTCCTTTTGTGCGTAGATTCATATTCAAGAAGTTTATGCCTCTCGTTTGACTCTCGTTTGACTCTCGTTTGAGTGCATTTTTTGCTGGACGTCTTGAGTTTATCCTTGTAGTAGGCAACAAAGGAGATGGAACGCAATAAAGTGAGATGCTTAATGGCAGACTTGCTAATTGTATGGACAAAATAACTTCCATGATGGCTGAATCAGGAATCAGATTAGAATCTCCAGACTATTAAGCTCCAGCAAATCACGAAAAGAATAACCTTTAGGTTGCTCGCGTTTATTATGCAGACCCAATAAAATAGTAAATGACGCTATTTCTTACTGGTTAGGTTATCTTGTAATTTCAAATTCCACTTGGTTGTAGCTCCATGAATCGATTACATTTAACCATTGTTACCTTTTACTGGCTAGTTCTAAAATTTCCACTTGATATGAGTTAGTTGACTTATTGGCAATGACCTGACTTAAATATTAATAGCATGCTAGCAGATTCTTCAAGTACAAGCAGGTTCTTCACAGGACTTAAAAATGTCATGTTGAAATGACAATGACAATGTCAAAGGACACCCAATGTTAAAGGTTACTGACTAATGATTAATACTTTGTGTTTTGACCATGATCCTAAGCTAAGTTGGCTAAGGTATCCAAAGTTTCCGTACAGCGTGTGCACGGTACGCTGCCGGGAGTTATAACAGCTTCCACATCACTCGTCCGCCAGTGTGAATACTGTCCACATTCGGAATCAGCGGTTGTCCTTCTTCGTCCTTGAAATCTTCAAACTTTAACTCGCCAATCTGTGTATAGCCTAATGTCTTGTACACCTTGTAAGAAAATTCTGAAGTTGTCTCCACCTACACCGCGGTAGAACAAAGATTATAGGACCGGAACTCTCAAACAAGTGCGTCAAAGAAAAGGCCAGGTTACCTGCAAGCATTCAAATCCGGAATTACGGGCCAACTCCTCTGCTTTCAGCACCAGTGTCTTCGCAATCCCTCGTCCAGCGTACGCCGAAAGAACGTTTAGAAACAGACACTGAATGGTTTGCTTATTCGTTCCAGGATTGCTCAAAATGCCTGAATTCATAAACGAGCTGGATAAAATTTCTTCTTGCAGAATGCAGACGCCAAAATCGAGGCAAACATACTTTCTTCCAGCAAATGCAGAAACTGCCCCACATGCCACATGTTCGGCTCCAGATTTTTGTCAATAAAATTCAGAATGTCTAAGCTTTCGGAAATGTTCACACAAACTCCAACAATTGTCTCCTGGTGTGAGTGCTCGTCGTCTTCTGAGGGCGAAGGTGCTGTTGCAACCGCCATGACGGAGACATTTTGCTCGATTGCGGATTCAATGTATTTGGGAATCCATCGTGAGACTTGATCCGTCGTCAGCCCCAACATGAGACCCAAGGGCTCTTCTTTGAAGAAGGAATTGAGCAAAACTTGGCTGACTTCGTACGATCTCGAGGCTGGAATCCGCTGGTAACTGATGATCGACCCGCCATTTGTGTCGTTCATTCTCGTGTCGTGTAGTTCCCCAGGAAGAGTTTCCAAACGTAAAGTTTCTGAAATTAATTATGCGAAGGACGTCGTTTCAAAATTTTGTTAGCGCTTGAGTTTCAAAAAGACATTTTAAAGACATCCCACCAACATTTGAAATTAGCAGTTTGTACTGGAAGGCAAATTCCATTGAAATTATAATCTAATGAAGAAATTCCGCAAAATTCCAACCCACGCGTGGTCGATACTTGGGACTTTAAAATACTTCGACAGACTTCTGCAAATTCTATGAAAGCGTGGTTTTGGGTACCTTGCGAACGAAGAGAAAATTAGATTCTGAAAAGAAAGAGCCTTAATTTTCTATGGAATAGCCTTGTGTGTAGACTGGAAATAGGAAGGAAGCCTTTGGAAGTCATTGGAGCCTGAAAACTGAATTTACAGACTAAAGAGCTTATGAGATTATATTTTATGCCGTCAAGTTGAACAAACAAACTCTCAGCATGAAAGCAGTCGTATCCAGCCAGGCAGACCAAATGCGTTAATAAATCGAAAAGGGAAAAGGAAATTGGAATTGGAAGCTGTCTCTGGAGGTAGATTTATCCGAAAGCTCTAAAAATTCTAAATTGTGTTCGAACTACGGTGAATTGAGTCATCAAGTCAAAGTCTCACGAAGAGCTTTTTCCTACCATCGCCTTTTCTGTAAGGCCAAAACGGAAGCCACACATTTATAAAACATGTCAAAGCACCGCATTGTATTATGGAACTGGAACACGATCGCTTACAAGTGCGGCTGCTTGTTTTCTACAAAAAATCGAGTACGAAAAACAAGTGCATGGAAAAAGAGAAAGTCGACCGACAGGAGTCTGTGAGCCTAGGAGAAAGAGAGAAAGTTCATCTTTCTCTCTATTACAACCTACAAACATGCAACTCAAATTCGCGTTCGCATTTCAGCTGCAGCCCTGCTCAGGAAAAACTAATATTGATTTTTCTACTGGCAGTTCCACTGGCTTACTGTTTACTTCTCGCATTAGGACTACTTTCACCTAATAATGACATGCATAAGTTGTTTGCACAAAAGATGCGAGTTTGTGTCTACTGCCGCGGCCGCGTGAACTTGAGACGATGCCTGGCCCGTGAAATGTGTTGGCCTCGGAGGCTCTGCACGCTGTATGCAAGCAAAATTGGCACATGCGAAGACAAAGGAGTGAACTGGGTTTCTTTCTAACATTTGTGAAACTTGCCTGCGGTCAACATGATGCAAAATGCAAAGATTTGCCGTGTTCAATGCAAGACAAGACTAGACAAAAGTCTTGGAACATGAAGCTACAAAGATGACGGCCAAGCCAAAGATGAACCTGAATAGCGAACCTAACTTGAAAGTGTGAGCTCTAATAGCCCAGTTGTCCGGTCTCAAGGTCAGAGTGCGAGTCGAGTGCGAGTGCAATGCTAAGCGAGTACTGAGTACGTCCAGCCAAGGTTACGTATTTCAATTTACAAGGTTCGACTCGTGTAAATGTCAACTGAACTTTCTACAGCACGCTTTCATGATTACTTTCATACCTTTTCCTCACGAGCGTGATGCGTGAGTTGTTCCGTGCACTTTCAGCTCCCTGTGTCTGATGTCCGAAGCGTGGCGTGAACAAGGAACGTAGGCTTCTCTACTTTCGTAGATCGTCGTAGAAAGAGGAACAATTCGAAGTAACCTACTTTCGCGGTGCGAGTAAGTGGCTGCCAGCTGCGAAGTCTCAGAGGAGCTTTTGTCGTCACTTAGGAACGGCTACGTGCGGCGGAACAGGACGGGACTAATTCCAGAATCGAAATGAGAAGTGTTTGTGTTTTGTAGTTGCTAGCAGCGAAAGTGGAAGCAGCTCCTGAATAAGCTGAATAATAAGGTTTATGGTTATGGTACGTGAACGCGGCCGCACACGACCCGATGCTAAAATCTTGGAATCACCTCCTGGCTCCGGTTCTATTCTGTTGTCAAATTGTAGCATTTTTGAAATACGCTTTACGGAAAACATGTCTCTCGCTCTCGCACTTTCTCATCTCCTTGCCGTGCCGTGCTCTGCTCCACGTCTGGCTGCTCGTCGCTGGCGCTTGCTTGCTCTTCGGCGGTTTTCCTTTTCCGGTTTTACACGACCAAGATTTTCCAAAACAAGTCCACTCAGCATGATGAGCGTTTTGTAAAAACATATAATCGTAGCTAGGAGCTTGAACCAGGTAATCGTGTCGTGGCCTTCTAACGGACGTTCTTTGCTCACGGTTATGGCTCGACTGCAATCGACTTGAGTGGATGCTGGGATTTTGCAAAAACAATGTTTGTCTAGTGTATTAGATCATGACAAATGATCTCTCCGCACCCATGCTGTGCGTCCGTGCTCGAACTAACGTATGACGATTTGTTGCCTGGAATGATCCAATGCTATCGGGATATACTCTCGTGATCCGTTGTACATGGCAAAGACTTTATTAAAAACTGATGAGTGATGACTAATGACTATGTAACTACAATATTTTCTCGTCCCATTTCTTTGACACGTCCACGTAGTCTCCCTGTGGAGTTTGATAGTTCTCAATTGGCGGCGTCTCGACCGGCCCTTGAACCTTGAATGGCAACAGGCTCTCATCCGGCTCACACGCAGCCTCGTACAATTCTTCGGATTCATATCGTAATTGAGCCAATGCGTGCTCTTGACTCTCTATGACTCTGGCAAACAATTTAGTATTTTGACTATGTTGCTCGCATTTAAACTTCGACCATTCCTTTTGGAGTCGCCATCGTTCATTAGCATCCTCTGTACTAATTGCTGGAAGTCTTCTGTCTCTTTTCCTGTTAACAAAGCGCAGGATAATTAATTTAAGCACATAATAAACAAAGAAAAGAATACAGAATAGGAACGTACCCTGGCTCGTTTATAAGTTGCATTGGGATTTCGTTTTCATCGAGCGGCTTCACCTGTCTGGATACTTTTTCCAATTTGCGAATTTGCTTTTCTATTTTCTTTTTTCTTTTTTCTTCCCGAGCTCTCAAAATTTGTGGATCCATTTTCTTCTTTTTCTTTAGAGGTTCAGCACTAAATAGCAATTATAATAGGAAATTAGTACATCCCTGTTTCGGAACATATATTAAGCGATAACTTTACTTACAATAATGCCGAGCTTGTGGATATGAATCGGGCGGAATTGATAGTATTAACATTGTCTGGTGTCCCGGTGTGTTTACCACCAAATTCAGTACATGTCAATGTCAGCTTGCTGCAACTTTTAGCAGGTGTTGATAAGAATAGACTCGGTCTCCCAAAGCCATTCCTAGAACTGAAATGCCTGCAAACGGATGCACACAAAAGAATCAGCCGCATTACTCGGACCTCCCATGAACCGAACCGAATGAATAATAGTTTAGAATTTTACCTTAGCCCGTGAGGAGTTCTACTCTTAAGAATCGAACCCACGAATTGACTAAGCCGTGACCAATTCATAGCTGTGAAACCGAAAATCACCTCTGTCGGCTCACCGAAGTGCTGCTCACAGCGTGTCACAGGTGACTCTTACATTAAATAACGTTATTAATTCGAAAATATTGACGACTTAATAGGTTAATGTACTGTGGACGGGATCAAATTCGAGTTCAATTACTGTTTACTTTCCTTTTCTTTACAATTGTGTTGCTTTCACCGCACACACACATGGGATGGTCAGCGTTGAATCTGGCGGTCTGCCTTTTTGGTATGAAAGTATCATTTGAAACCACTGCGAATTTTGGAGTCAATAATTGTATTGAATAAGAAGAATTCAACGAACTCTGTAATTGCAGATACAATTTTCTCTGGTATGAAGGCTCATTAAACTCCACCAGGAGGGCTGCGATTTGCCAAAAGTGAGTGCCTTGTCAATTGAATGGATTCGATCATAACCAGAGATTAGCTTGCACTTGTGTTTCAGATACCAAACGAAAGGAATGAAGATGAAGCGTCGATACTCAAGACCGTGATTAAGATATCTCATCTTGGCTTCTGATCCTGATCGTTGTGTCGGCCAACGCATGAGCGTGGACGTGATCATGATACTGTCAGAAACAATTTTGTACATAGTGTCCATGTTAATTACTGGCCTCCTTTTATTTCTCCTAGTCTATTTCGTAAGTTCATTGTGTGGAATGATTTTTGAATTTGTAAACACAAATAATTTCAAGATAATCAAGAGCTCTTGCTTTGGAATACACGCATACAGATTATTACCCTATCCGATCTGGAATGCGACTACATAAATGCCCAGCAATGTTGCTCACGGTTAAACTCGGTAAGAATGGACAGATATCTTAATTTTACACTGTGAGAGGAAGTTTACCTTAAATGTATTTTGCCTATTTTACCAACTAGTGGGTCATTCCGAAGCTTATTGGCCAGGGCCTGGTGACCGCGCTGTTTCTTGTCCATGGCTACTTTGGGATGTTCCTCGTGAACTTACCTATAACCGCCTGGTCGATATATGAGTAAGATACACGTATAGTTTATTCTGGTCATGCGTGCTATTAACAATTTTGCTTTAATTCTACTTGCAGATTTTGGAAAGTACCGAAAGGAAATGTTGGAATTTACGACCCGACCGAAATTCACAACAGGGGCCAGCTGAAGCTTCATATGAGAGATGTTCTGATTAATGTGGCATTCCATTTGGTAGCATTTTTTGTATACGTGTACTGGTAAGTGTTCAAAAAATACTGTTAGGACGAGCACAGAAATTACAGATTGTGAAATGTGGTATTATTTTCCTCTTTCAGTATGATTGTGTCAATGCTGAAGGCAGATCCCGTTCCTGGCCCAGCGCAGTTGAATGATTTCGACGAGTTTTAACTTCCCTGCTGAATCTCACTTCGTCAATTATTCTAGCTCAACGTGCCGACTCGTTTGACCATGAATTAACTGTTTCTCACCTTTGTAATCACTCCACTATTTCACGCACGCCTAAGGTCAATCTTGCGAAGCAGTTTCGAGATTAATCGCAGATATTCCATTGTCTAGTCTTGTGTGATCTGATGTTGTCACCAAATAGTGATAAATGTACTTAAAGTAGGGTGATAGAATTTTTAATGTATCTAAAGGTGTTCTATTCAATGTTGTCTAGAGGCAAAGGATGTTTACTGGAGATTGTGTTGATGCGTCATAAGCGTCCTTCCACCTGCAGCTGCGTTTTGAACTTCATTTAGTCCATATCAAAGTAATATTTAAAGCAAGTGCTACATCTGGCTTGTTTTGATTGTCTTGAACTTACACCTTTATTTGTAGTCATTGACGTTAGTATTCACGCAACATCCGCCTCACAGTTTAATAATTCATATTCATGAATTTATTGAACTTTTGACCTGAACCAACCACACTAATCATTGAACGCAATTACATAGAAAACCTTAATTTATTGACGTTAATACAAATGCAGTACTTAATAAACAGTTTTAATTATTGCAAGAAGATTAGGGGGTGTTCGCGTGTCCTCTAGTAGTTAAAGTCGCGAAATCATATCCCACAGCCAACTCAAGTTCAGAGTGTGGATTTTACTTTAGTTCGTGCGCGTGGGATATGGACTCATCCGATGTCAACAAACTCTTGTTCGTGGAATATTCCTTTGAGGAAGCATCTACGGGAGATACTAATTCTCCAATATGTATTTTCTAAGGTGTGATCTATATTCATGAATAATTGATGAGGTCGCAATCTATCTTTTGATTTCTTGACGTCCATGAAACATGAGTCGGCGAGATCAGTGGAAATGTTTGCAAATCCATGCACGCGATTTGATTGTGCCTCCTCGATCCAGATTTAAATTTTGCTCATCACTGTTACTGTTGCCGTGCTGGAGACATCAGGACCAAATTATGATAATGCATGTAATTTCTGCGAATGACAATCTCTCAAAACAAAAACAACGCATCAGTGAAAAATGCAAAAACAAAAACATGTCTTCGCCCTCGCATCTCTTCACACTTGTGAGCACAGTTAATTACAAAGATAATTTGCATCCATAATTAATGCACTGTAATGATGTTGAATTTATAATTTTATTTTTGTCACAAAGAACCTTCACAATGACAAAAGACGCAACTGAATTAGTTTTCGCTTGGATCATGGAATTTATAATTAATTTCATTATTCCGTGTGCGTCGCGTCGACTTTGCCAATTTTGTCATTGAGGGTCGGTCCAGCGTTCATGTTTGTCGTGTCGTGTCTTCTCCGTTCTTGCCTTGTTCACAGGATGGACATGGACATAGATATTTTGTTCTGGAAATCGAGTTCAATATTTTTTAAACTGTGAGACAATCTTCGAAAGTTCGTCGCAAAGATGAAAACCAAGAAGCAAATGAAGGCAGAGGCGCCTACTCCGTCAGTTATGTCGTATTACAGATATACGAGCATTAATGATTTCGGTAAGTTCGTAAACGGTAATTAACGGGTAAACTATTATAAGCAGTAGAGCATTTCGTAGAAGTTTTACGTATTTTGAAGAGGTTCTTATCTTTCACTTCATTCTCATCTTTCATTCATTATTTTCCGTCTGCTGTCGTGTCGTCTGCGTGTTGATCAGTTTCGTCGAATCAATCGTTTACAACGGTTTGTGCTCAGAGAGAAGTAGAAGGTTCTGAGTTTAGGGTTAGTTTCAGAAGCTCTTCAGATTTTTCAGGCATTTGGCGAGCGCAAACGTCTGCAAGGCGTTTTCCATGTACGGAAAGAACCTGCGAGGGACCTACTTCGGAAACTGCATAAAGCATGGGGCGAAGTTCTGTCATTCGTCATTCTGGTCATACTTGTATAGCTTGTATTGCTGACAATGACAGGACAATGTTGCAATGATTGTGCCGCATTCATTTCAGGCTCCTCAAGACGCATTGGTGGTCCGTCCCGTGTCATCCTGTTCTGTGCGATGACAATCCTGACTCCTGTCCTGCTGCTGGTCACACCACTGTATATTCGATACCACGTATATGGTGAAGCGACGTACTTCGTTGGGGAATCCGATATGGTCACAATCGACCGCCAAGTTTCCACATTCTGGTGCGAAGGGCAAGATTTGTGGATGAACGCAACGTTTCACGCGTACCTGCTGACTGATCAGCCTGAAAACTCAGAAGATTTGCAGAAAGTGGAGCTGGATAAACACATACAACTCGCGGATGATGGACTTGAGTATTGGGGCTTCTACTTACTAGGTAAAGGCTCGTAAAGGGCTTTTTAAAGTGTACAACGTGTGCTTACTAATTTAATCAAGTGTTAAAATGCGTACAGCCGGATCCAAGGTCACACTCTCCGTCTGTTCAAGGTAAAAGATCTTCGTTTAACACAAATGCCTGTCTGAGAAAATCTCTATTTGCCTTCGGTTCACATAAAATAAATTAATTGTACGAGTACGGTTCTGATTCTTTTTAACCCGTGACTTGGCTTGACTTTTGACTAATTTTGTTGGTAGAACGGAACGTTAAGAATTGTAGCCCGTTTTCGTATTAAATCAACTTCATCGTAAATTGAATCTCTACCATAGATTCGGTGGCGCCAGGCTCATGGTAGTAAAAGGCACGCGAAACCTGAAGCGCTGCGCACTGATTGAGCCTCAAACCGACACCGACGAGCCTTGGGATGACGTGTCAGCACAGAAGGGCGAGAAGATCGAGGTGACCTTTGAAGGCGGGGAGCACGGCGTGATTGAGAAGGTATCGGAAATTCTTGCGGCGAAGACATCGACAAGCACAACCACGCGCACGACTACGACCACGTCAGTCACCACAACTCAGAAAACGCATGTGCTTGAACCCACAGCCCTAAATGCGACAAGACAACAGAAGCGACTTCGACTTCGTGGGCGGAAACAACCGACAATTCGGACTCCAGCGGACGGATTTAATCAAGATGAAGAGATCCATGAGAATCGAAAAGTTCGAAGGCACAAACGAACGCACTCGACCAGGAGATTTAAACGCGACAACCAACGTAAGTTAGCTTTATGTCATTTATGTGTTTATTTTTTACAAATTGGATAGTAAATAGTAATATAATTTTCATTTGAATAACTTTCAGAGCATGATTCAGCCTTACCTCTTCATACAGGCGAGGATTACGAATCTGACGAGAACGAGGCTGATGAGCCACCACCTCCTGTCGGAAATGAACCGGATGACAACATTATCATTGGCACGAACCGGGTTCTCAAGACACACCACGAAAACCGAGCTGACGATGACAATGATGAAGTTATCGACGAGTCAGACATTCGTTCCTCAGGCGCGTCATTCGCAAAAAATCTCTGGACTTGCTATGGCGAAGACACCGTCTTCACGCAGACGTTTTCGCCCTCGATGCGTTGTTCAAGCCAAGACGCGCTCTTGAAGCATGCCCTTAGAATGCGCACGGTGCACGAGATTGCCTCGTCCGGGTATTACTACTACATCTTCTATTCTGATAACGATATTGTACTGAACGATATTTTTGCAAAGTTCACGATTGAAAAGGTGGTCTACAGTTTCCCAAATGTGACTTCATGTCGCAATGTTACAGCTTGTAACCTAAACTTGACGTTCATGTCTTCGGAGAAAGTATTGCTTGAGATTCCGCTGCAGGACGGGGTCACATCCGATGATGTCACACAAATGGTGCTAGTTTCGACCTGTCGCCCGAGACTTGGTGTGTACTTTATCTTTCCAGTGCTTATTCTCATCAGTATTCTTTGCTGCGCGTTCATTTAAGTTTTTGTTTTGAATGAGTGCGAGATTAGCCGTTTAATAAAATTGATTTCATGGAAGTAGAAACACATAAATGGCATAAAACTAACTTACGTTGGTTGTCGCGTTTAAGTCTCCTGGAATCAGACGTAGAGCAACCGGCTAGCGTGGACGAACAACGCCAAGAAGACGATCTCCAAAATCTCAGCGCATCGAGAGATCTAACTGAAGATGAGCGAAGAGTGCTA